>BDMV01000001.1:51713681-51949885 GCA_008326285.1 Oryza officinalis | reverse complement strand
AATCTATTAAAAATAGTTTTGTTCTCTGTTTCAGTAGACTTATAGCATGTATTGTTGTTTACTTTGTTTGTCGCGTAGATTCCGGTAATTCCGACGCTCCGGTTTATTTCGAGGTCGTTGCCGAGGTCGACTCAGCGCAGGGGCAAGGCAAGTCATACTTATTCGTTTGATCATATTGTACCTAAATTGCGAAACAGTCTTGTTTTTCTCTAAATACTGCATTGTTTTATAATGTCACTTATGGGATAGTTTACCTATTGTACTCAGCCTTATATTGCAATTACCTTATTCCTTTGATAGCTTGGGAAATAATTTGAGTAGTTGCCACAATAGAACTTGCTTAGCCTTGCTTAGAAACATTAGCTCACTAATGGGATAACTAAAGTTTCATTATTACTTAATGATGGTTATTTCATGTTGGTTCACGATGGTTAATCGTGGGCGACATACTAATTATTTCAACTAAAATCTTGTGTAATGGTGGGTTGTGAGCACATGGTTTTGATGGTCGTGCTCACGACATTTAAGGACCGGTTCGCGGGAAACCCTGGAAGAATTACCGTGCTTTCCACAAGCCAGCGTGGGTAATGGCTGAATTTGTAGTATAGCTTTTTCCTAGCCGACGTACCCAGGCGAGGGTGGGCGTGATGGAGTTGGGTCGGCGGGGGTGTACCCGTTGATCGGCTGCCGGATTCACCAAGGCACGAGGGGGGGCTGTCCGCTGCCGGGTAAGGGAGCGGGGGCGAAACCTGAGGTGTGGTGCGCTTGGTTAGGAAGGGTTATGCGAAGGGTCCTGTCACAGCTCCTTTTCCGGTGTACCGTGGTGGTATGTCGGCGCACAGTAATGTGTTGTGGGACTGTGTCTTGTGGGTACAGTTGTACACCTCTGATCAGAGAAAAACTATTCGAATAGCCGTGCCCGCGGTTATGGGCGATCAACCAGATTCACCGTGATTAGTTGAACTCTCTAATAATTTGAATTAATGGAACTGGTGTAGTTCAGATGGTGGTTTGGGCCTGTCGCAACGTGGTGTAGCGTTGGATAGTGATGGTTAATATTGATCAATTAATTCAACGTTTTACTACTGCTTTCAACTATTGTTTTTAAATGCGTATTTTATGCAAATAGCCTTTGCAGCTCTCCTTTGTTATTACTTGCATCATTGTTCTACCTTTTTCGGTATGACTTGTTGAGTACAGTGGGTAGTACTCAGTCTTGCTTTATTTTTTCCCCACACCAGAGTTGGAGTATGTTTCAGAGGAAGACTTTTCAGAAGAGTAGGCTTGTTGCTACCGTCGAGGAATGCCTGTGGATTGGAGTCGCTACGTTGCAAGTGTTTAGTTTATTAGAATAGTTTGTTTCCTTTTTCCGCTGCAGTTTTGTAAGATTTTTATTGTTTTTGTAAGACGTGGATCTGTATGGCAACTTTGTCGTTTGTGTACCCTGGCTGGTCCTGGACAGGGATTTAAATACACAATTTGCTTTGGAAATTCTGGTAGTGAATTTCTGGGCGTGACAGTGCCCGATCCACAAATTGAAAAGTTACCCCCTTACCAACTGCAAGATCTTCTTGAAGATCACCGGATCCATGGTCCATGTTCCTTGCTGTCCGATCCACCGACATCGAGATCAACCTCAAGATGAACCGGTGGACGATAGCGAGATGGGAACCCCAGATCGTCTGGTCGGATTCATTGACATCGATCCTTGTGAACCTTCCGTTCTTCACAGCTAGGAATCTTCAGGATCCAACTCCCCATGTGAAGTAAATGTGATCTAAGGGGTCGACGAGGACGTACATGAAGAAGGTGAAGTTCGTTCGGGAGAAGAACCATCTTCTCCTGTTACGTCATGTCAACCTGCCAAGCTGGTTCAAACTCATGTCGAGCACTTCACCGTGGTCAACTCGTTTTTGAAGCAAACTCCGTTCGACCCAGTAACCTTCCTGGAAGCAAATGACTGGGTTAGACAGATATAGTTAACGGTGGCCAACCTCAACTCCGCCTTCTTGGCTGCAACCGGATCAAACACAAAAGGTCCTTCTTGAGATCCCTGTCCACGCGTTGGAGACTGAGCAACAGAGAACGACGCTGCCGAGGACACTCGCAGTCCACACCCCAGACGAGATCTGAGCCGTAATCCTCGAAACGCATCACTAAGAAGGTAGGACAATCAACCCCCTCCTCATCAAGATGACCGCGACCTTCACAATCACTTGAACGGGCGTAGGCGGGAGCGACGAGATCGGAACGATTTCGACCACCGCCAACCTCGCGCACCTTGCGGAGGAAACAAAGGGTAGGACGACAACAATAACTGAAAAGATCGCAACAATAATCGAGATCATCGAGATCGCCAAAGCCAACAGGGTGAGAACGATCAAGGTCGACAACACCATGATGACAATCAACGACGACAAAACTCGTAATCCCTAAACTCCAGGAGGAACCAAGGACGAAGCCGTTGGTCAAGGGGCCACACTCCTGACTACGATGATCCCTCATCATCATCATTGTCAACTGGAGGCGGTTCTCACAGGCCACGAGGATGTCGTCCACCCTTTATACCGGGAGGCGGATGTCGGGCTTTCACACCTGCTCTACGAGAGGTGCTATGGCCAAACAAGTTCCGTCCTACTGCGGTAGAAAAGTGTGACGGTAGTACTGATTCATAGGAGTTCCTACACGTCTACTCTACAGTTCTCTACGCGACCGACGCAAATGACAATGCGTTGGCAAACTACTTGCTTGCAGCGTTGAAAGGATCTACTTGGTCATGGCTGGTGCACCTCCCACCTCGCTTGATTTCTTCCTAGGAAGACCTATAACAACCATTTGTTGCCAACTTTCAAGGAACATACAAGCGGCATGCAGTCAAGGACGATTTACACGCTCTCAGGCAGAACCCGGGTGAATCCTTAAGAGATTATATATGACGTTTTAACGAATGCCGGAATACCATCCCCGAGATCACCGACGCCTCTGTCATACGCGCATTCAAGTCAGGCTTCCGAGATCGCTACACCATCCAAGAGCTAGCAACAAGGTAAATCGCTTCTGCCATGAAGTTGTTTGAGATCATCGACAGGTGTGCTCACGCAGACGACGCCCTCATGAGGAAAGATGGAAAAAGCAAGGTGGTCGAAGAGAAGCAATCGACCAGTAAAGAGACACTGAAGTCTACTAAAAAGAAGAAACAAAACCGCAAAAAAGAAGGAAAATGCAAGGCGGAGACAAAGGTCCTTTTCGCAGAACAAGCAAACCCACCCCCAAAGTGCCCAGCCCTTCAAGGCGATGAACCAATACGACAATGGTGTCCAATCACAAGACTGGCACACATACTTTGGAGGAGTGTCAGGTTTTCCAAAAAGCATTGGCAAAACAGCTAGCTCTCGAAAAAGGAAAGCGAGTTACACATGGTCGAGAGGAGCACTGATGATCTCTCTTCCGACAACGAACTCGTGTTCCCAGACTTCGACCTGCATGTAGCCCATATCTTCGACGGTTCTACGACATACACCTCTAAACGAGAGTATAGAAGGTAGAACGCAAAGTTTGCTCTACTTCACGAGGAGTCGCTACAAAGATGAAGTGGTCCAACCAGAAGATCAAGTTCTCAGAGGCCGACCACCCGACAAGGACAATTGTGCTAGGCCGGTATTCGATAGTAGTCGAACCCACTATTTTAGAATATCAAGGTGGCACGGGTCCTCATCGACGCGACAACTCCATCAATCTCCTCTTCGCCAGCACACTCGACGCAATGGGTATCTCTAGAAACGAGCTTATTGTTTTCGAACAGCCCTTCCACGGGATCACTCTGGAATCATCATTAAAACCGCTAGGGAAGATTACGCTAGCTGTGACGTTCGGCCAGGCCAACAACTTCCGTACAGAGCAGATCACCTTCAACGTAGCAAAATTTGATACTGCTTACAATGCTATCCTCAGAAGGACTACTCTTGGGAAGTTCATGGCGGCGTCCCACTATGCGTACCAAATTCTCAAGATGCCAGGTCCGAAAGGTACAATCACGATCCCCGGGAACACGAAGGTAACGGTAAAGTGTGACAAGAGGAGCCTCGACATGGTCGAGCATACTCCCGCGCCACCCCCACCTCAGAACCTCCCCGGAAAGTGAGCAAGCCCAACATGGCACCCAAGCTCGACGGCGCAATCAAGATCATCCCATTGGTCAGTAGCAACCCCAACAAGATAGTCAAGATCGAGACAATGCTTGACAATAAATAGGAAATCGAGCTCATCACCTTCCTTCGCGAGAATGTAGACGTGTTTGCTTGGCAACCGTCCGACATGCCTAGAGTCCCCAGGGAGGTGATCGAGCACAACCTGATGGTGCACCCTGCTGCCAAACCAGTCAAGCAGAAGCTGCGGCGGTTCGCCAAAGATAGAAAAGAAGTTATTCGAGAAGAGTTGGACAAACTCTTCAAGGTCGGTTTCATCAGAGAGGTCCTCTATCCAGAGTGACTTGCTAATCTAGTAATGGTGTGTAAGGCTAATGGCAAGTGGAGGATGTGCATAGACTTCACCGACCTCAATAAGGCGTGCCCCAAGGAACAATTCCCTCTTCCTCGAATTGACCAACTGGTGGATTCAACTGCTGGGTGTGAGTTGTTGAGTTTTCTCGATGCTTACTCCGGCTACCACCAGATCAACATGGCCAAAGAGGACAAAGAGAAGACAACGTTCATCACGCCCTTCGATGTTTTCTACTATACCAAGATGCCCTTTGGATTAATTAATGCAGGCAACACATACCAACAAGAGATCCAAGGGGCTTTCAATGACCAGATCGGCAAGAACATGGAGGCATACGTCGACGATGTTGTGGTCAAGACGAAGACAAAGGACAAGCTGATCGATGACCTGAGAGAAAGATTCAATAATCTCCGACGACATCAGTTTAAACTAAATCCGGAAAAGTGTACGTTTGGAGTAACGTCGGGGAAGTTGCTCGGATTTCTATATATTGTTGTCACACCTTATTCTGTTAGCACTGTGATTGTCATCGAAAGGGACAAAGTACAATGTCCTATATACTATGTTAGCGAGGCCCTCCACGATGCCAAAACTCGATGTCCTCAAATCTAAAAATTGCTCTATGTTGTGGTCATGACATTGCGAAAGTTGTGCCACTATTTCCAGGCCCACAAAGTCATGATCGTCTCTTCTTTCCCTCTAGGTGAGGTGGTCAGGAACAAATATGTTGTTGGACGCATTGCCAAGTAGGTCGTCGAGCTCAGCCAATTTGATGTCAACTTTGTCCCACGTACAGCCCTCAAGTCTCAGTTTCTCACTGACTTCGTTGCCGATTGGACCGTTCCCGAGAACACCCCAACTAGTCAGACGAGTAAAGAGACATCGACAATGGCCTTCGTTGGGGGCATTCAACAGCCAAGGAGCAAGGGCAGGATTCATTCTAACATCTCCTGCTGGAGATCAATTCAGACATGCAATACACCTCAATTTCTGAGCAAAAGACAACACCACAGAGTACGAGGGACTACTCGCCGGGTTATGAGCAGTCGCGACACTTGGAGTAAAGCAATTAATCATGAAAGGGACTCATAATTAGTCGCCAATCAAGTGCACAAGGACTACAAATGCACAAACTCAGAGTTGACCAAGTACCTCGCTGAAGTCAGGAAGCTGGAGCGAAAGTTTGACGATTTAGAGGTGCGCCATGTCTACTGCAAAGACAACACCGATTCCGACAACTTAGCACGACGCGCGTCCAGAAGAGAACCTGTTGAACCAGGAATCTTTCTGGACATCCTGACAAAACCTTCAGTTAAAATCACCAATGACAAAGGCACCTTAGTCAGCGCCAAAAACAGTTTGGGGGCTACTACAGAGGTCAACAACGTCGTGGTAGACATCGAGATGATGGAAGACTGGCGTATTCCTCTCATCAACTTCTTGGATGCTGACAAGCTACCGGATGAGGACACCATAGCAGAAGAACTTTCTCGTCAAGCAAAAGCTTACTGTATGATCGGCAACGACCTATACAAAAAAAGCCCCGAACGGAGTTCTGCTCAAGTGTGTTTCTCTCGAGGATGGCAAGGATTTGCTACTTGACATCCATGAAGGAATCTGTTTGTCTCATGCCGACGGGGGAACTCTGGTTGGAAAAGTCTTTCAACAAGGATTTTTCTGGCCAACAGCCCTTCAAGACGCTTGCAACTTGGTAAAACGGTGTGAAGCTTACCAATTTTACAGCAAACACACCAAGATGCCAGCCCAAGTGCTCCAAACCATCCCTCTCACCTAGCCATTCTTGTGTTGGGGGCTTGACATCCTCGGACCGTTTCCCCAAGGACAAGGCGGCTACAAGTTCTTGTTCATGGCTATTGACAAATTCACCAAGTGGATTGAGGCAGAGCCAACAAGAGAAATCAAAGTCGAACATGCCATCAAGTTCATGAAAGGGATATTCTACCGATATGGACTCCCACACCGGATCCTGACGGACAATGGCTCCTAGTTCACTAGCGGTGCCTTTCAGGACTACTGCATTGAATTTGGAATAAAAATCTGCTTCACCTCAGTCTTTCATCTTCAGAGTAACGGGCAGGTTAGTGGGCAAACAATATTGTGCTCCAGGGGATCAAAACACGTGTGTACGATAGGCTCTTGGCTATAACACACGATGGGTTGATGAACTCCCTTCTGTCTTGTGGACTGTCCGTACTACCTCGACAACCTCCACCAAAGATACCCTCTTCTTTCTCGTGTATGGTACCGAGGCCCCCTTTGAAGCTGCGACATCGGTCTACACGAGTCGAAAAGTATTCAGATAAGGAACAGGAGGAGCAGCGAGTAGACGATGTCAACCTTCTAGAGGAACATTGAGAACGTGTTGTCATTCGAGTAGCCATGTACCAACAGGCTTTACGTCGCTATCATGAAAAGCATGTTCGTGCCCGCACACTCATCATCGACGATTACGTCCTCCGACGAGTTCAGAATCAGGCAGGGCGAAACAAGCTCTCACCTAAGTGGGAGGGACCGTACACGGTGGTCGAAGTTTTAAGGCCAAACACGTTCAAGATCGCAGACGACGAAGGTTGCGAGTTGGCAAACTCTTGGAACATCGACCAACTACGTAAAATTTTATGTATAAGACCGATATACCAAAGTCTGTAAGTTCATTTTAATAGTATACAGTATTGCGATTTCATTTCTTTCAAAGTGTTTTACCCAGTGAGCTCCTTTTCTTATATCGCCTTGGCTCGAAGTCGATACTACGGTCCTTTTACGCTAGTCTGGCAAGATTCGGTGTCCCATGGACCTCTGCTGGGGACACCTAGCACTGTGAAAGTTTGTCAGGCCAAGCAGGGTCAAATGGCCATGTTAGATCTGGTCATGTTAGAGTACCCACTTGAGCGTATGAACCAAGCCGTATAACCGGGAATTGGTTTTCCCGACTTCACGGCTGGGGGCTAGGAATCCGCTGCTTCAGCATGGTTTGTTATAAGACTTAAGCTGCTTTTGTGAAAAATGACTTATCCATAAAAACAGCTGGGGGCTAGGGAGAGTACCATACTAAGTCAGCTAAGAGCAACTCTTGCGAGAGTACTCGTACGCTATTTCTTTGTAATCGCTTAGACACAGATTTCAAGTCTTACATAAGCAAAACTATAAAGAGTTCTAACATTTACATAAAGTGTCTGTCAGGGACCTAAACTACCAAGACGGCCACTACCAGTTCATCATAGAAAAGATGCCCTCGGCCAGCGGAGCGAGAGATTGCGCGAGGCGGTCGATCTCATCAGGCCTCATCCGAGAATGGGTGAAGCCCTCCCAGAGAAATCCCAAGTTCATCTGCAGACGTCCATCTTGGATACAGGCGAGGATGTGGCCACCTGCATATCGGCTAGCGCGACGACACTCTTGTTTCAAGCTATTGTCGATACGCTTCCCGATTCCTGCTAGTTGGTCGCACGTACTTTGCATCCATTAGAGATGGCCACTTACAGACTTCTCGGGAGGAGGACGGACCACCCGCAGCTCCTTGCAAAGCCGCATAAGCGCTAGACAACAACCCTCGAGATAGGCGTCAATCTAGACTTCCCTACCTCGAAGGGTCTCCACGGCTTGTTCCTTGCGGGCGGCGTCAGCCATCTTTTCGAGCTCCGCATTCTCAAACTTAGCCTTTCGGTACTCGACGCGGTGTTTTCTCTCCTCTAAAGCGTTCTTGAGTCCTACGCACAACATTGGATCTCGATCAACTTCCTTTGTGGGCACCAGGGCAAACGCTACAAAGGTTAAGTCTTGTACCTTGGTTGTCCAGCGCACTGTCCGGGTTAACGACGACCAAGGCTTGGTCGTCGACACTCGGAGTCAAGGAAGCACGGGGAGAAGAGGTCACAGCGTTATGATCACGAGGACGTCCCCCTTGCTGGACGATCTCCAACTCTGTGATCTCGTATGCCGTAAATACTCTCCGAGTTCTACTTGGAGGCCAAGGTAGTTTGTGGTATAAATACAAGGCCCCCAAGGGGTACAGAAACATCGAACATAGCACAAGCCATCGACATAGTAGAAGCAATCCAGAGGACTTTGAAGACAACTCGCCGATTAGATCTCGTCGAGTAGTTCTCGACAGGGATCTCATCAGTACTTGATACTTTCTGTTGTTCTCTATTGTAATTTTTGTGGTTCTCGTCATAATTCCATATAAACTAGAGTATGGCTATTACCCTACGAGGGGTCTAAACCAGTATAATCCTTGTCTTTTGTGTGCTTGATGTTGTTTCGTGTAGATCCTTGCTCCAACGTACCCCAATACCCTCAGAATACGGTCTACGGATAATACCCCATCAAACCATATACATCATGTGGTTGAAGGGAGTCCATCACAACCTATGAATGTTGAGAATGGATATATCACTAGGACTGAGAAGCGCTTGTCATGGATGAAAGATGAAGACTTGAGATTGGTAAATGGCCTATGTGAGCTATTTATTTGTTAATAGCATGCATGTCACTTACATTACTAACAATAATAAACATCTTTTTTTCCTGAACTTGTAGGTCAACGCCTGGCTGAACAACTTAAATGATCCTATAGAATCAAATTTCAAGAGGAACAATAAATATTGGGGCGATGTTGCTGCAGCTTACAACAACACTACCCAAAAAACCGGGTTAGGCAAGTTAAGCAAGTGAAGGATCGTTTTGGTAAAATTAAGAAGAAGGTCAAAAATTTTTGTTGCTCTTGGAAGGAGGCTAATTCATTATATGCTAGTGGGGAGTCTATCGATGATGTGATGAACAAGGCATTGAAAATATATGATAATGACTTCAAAGATGGTCCATTCTTATTTATGCAATGTTGGAAGGAACTAAAAAGCCAACCGAAGTGGCATGCATATTTGGAGCAGCTTGACAAGTCGAACAAAAGGAAGGTAGATTACAATGAGGCTATCTCCCTTGATGAAGAAGAAGATATCCCACAACCAATGGGTGCCAAGGCAGCTAAGGCGCAACAGACTGGCAAAAGAAAGAGCAAGATGCAAGCTTGTACAACTAAGCTAGAAGATGACATCCGCAAGTTTATGGATGCACATGCATCAACCGAAGGAAGAGCAAACATAAGTGTTAGAGACCCAAATAGATGTTTCTAGTGACAACCTTGCAGCTAAGAAGCTTGCTCGCCAAACAGCTATGATTGAAACATATCAAGACTTAATGAACAAAAACACAAGTGAGATGCCTGACGATGTGAGGTCTGAGTTTGTGCTGATGCTGAAATGCATGAGAGAAGAGATATTTACAAAAAAAATCAGTGAGGTATGTAGTCAGCCCAAAATTCTATGCATGTTAATAATTGCAGCCCAAAATAGATGACCTTTTTCAAATTTCCATGCTGATTACTTATTAAATGCAGTTAGTAAAAACCATATAGTCAGTCCAAATTTTCATACTGATTACTTATTAAATGCAGTTAATAACAACCATGTAGTCAGTCCAAATTTTCAAGACTGATTGCTTATTAATTGCAGTCGGTAAAAACCATGTTGTCAGTCTAAATTTTCATGTTGATTGCTCATTAATTCCAATTAGTAAATACCCTGTAGTCACCAAATTTACATGCTGATTGCACTTGGTCCAAATGCAGTCAATTCAAATATTCATTGCTAGCAGTACAACAACAATTAAGCATGCAAACTACTACAATCTCCATCTATATATTCACTCTCCCATTTTGGAACTCTCAAACCAATCCATCTTTTTTTCTGAAACTATCATGTCAAACTCATCCTCCTATTCAGATGATCTAGATCCATCCAAATTTCTTAACAAGTACATTTCTGATTAGAATGCCCTAGACTCCTTTGCTACTCGAATAGTAGAGAAGATCAAGGTCAAGTTTGCAGCTGGGCTACTCAAGCGCCAAAGTGGATCAAGGAAGACCATTGCAAGAGATCATGGAGAAGGTCACAAACGTCTAGTGGCAGATTACTTTGCAGATCGGCCAATCTACCCTGAGAGAATGTTTCGCTCAAGATTTCGTATGTGAAAGCATCTCTTTTTACGTATCGTGCAAGCCCTAGGTCAGTGGTCTCGATACTTTACTCAAAGAGAAGATTGTTCTGGTTGCCCGGGCCTTTCTCCACTTCAAAAGTGCACAACGGCGATCCGTATGTTAGCATATGGCACGCCTGCTAATTCCTTGGATGAATACTTACTAATCGGCAAGAGCACTTCCTTATAGTGCTTGGACACTTTTGCAAAAAGGGTGATTGAGGTCTTTGGTGGGTAATACCTACGGCACCCCACAAGTGAGGATGTAGAGCATTTGCTATAGGTTAATGAGTCTCATGGCTTTCCCGGTATGCTAGGTACTATTGATTGCATGCACTGGAGGTGGGAGAAATGCCCGAGAGCTTGGAAAGGTCAATTCACTCGTGGTGACTAGAAAGTCCAAACAATTATCCTTGAAGCGGTTGCTTCACATGACCTTTGGATTTGGCACACTTTCTTTGGTGTCGCTGGTTCTAACAATGACATTAATGTGTTGAATCAGTCCCCCTTCTTCCTTGACCAAGTGAGAGGTGAGGCTCCTCGGGTTCATTTTTTCGTCAACGGTAATGTGTACAACAACGGGTACTACCTTGCTGATGGTATATAGCAAGAATAGGCTAGCTTCATGAAGACTATATCACTTCCGCAAACAGAGAAGCACAAGTTGTATGCTGAACGTCAAGAAGGGGCAAGAAAAGATGTGGAGCGAGCTTTTGGGGTATTGCAAGCCCGTTTCAACATTGTGTGTCGTCCAGCAAAGAAGTGGAAACGGAAGAGTGTTGAAAAAATCATGCTAGCTTGTGTGATTCTCCACAATATGATTGTTGAAGATGAGAGAGAGGATGTGATATGTGACATTGACCTCAATAGAATTCCGAGGACATCAATAGTTCTACCTCCTGAAGTAACTAGTGATGATAATCCATGCTTTGCTGATGTACTACGTAGGAAGTCTGCTATTCATGCTTGTTCAGTGCATACTCAACTAAAAAATGATTTAGTTGAGGACATTTGGAATCGGTTTGAAAATATGCAGCATACATAATCATGGTAGGGTAATAACTAATAATCCTATGTTTTTTTCCATGTTTTTTATTGTCATATATAGAGCATATCAATTTACCCTTGTCTAATTTATTTCAGGATCATATGCTCTGTTGGCCATTGCATAGTACTGCGCTTCTTACAGGTAACTTTTATGAGCTCAGTTTTTGCAATTTGTCAAGCTGAGCCGTGATACTGTAAATTATTTGTTTACTTTTTTGCAATCATCTAAACTAGTTGTAAGAAAGTTGTTCATGGGAGAAAAACACATTTTAGTCGGAAATTTGTGTGAACCGAAGTGGTCACTGGTCGTCCCCTGTTTCATCACTAAGAGAAAAGCACTGGAATGTTACACTGGAAAAAGTTGCAAACCATGCTTGCACTGGAATCTTTTTGACTAATCTTTTTTACAAACCATTCCTAAAAGTTGATTTTGTAAGTAGTGCATTGAATTAAATTCTTATGAGTTCATGACATCTTCCATCAAATTAATTGGTACTATTGGATGATCATATAAGATGGCGACTTGGATTACCATAGCATGTCATTGTTGCTGTAATATTTCCTAGATTTAAACTGTAATGTGTAGGTCATCTAACTCTTTCAAGTAAAGTTATTTGCTATGAGACACAGTAAAGTTTTTAGTTTCACAAATAGCTTAATAGAATTTGCCTTTCTTCACAAATAGCTTACTAGCTTACTAGAGTTTCACAAATAGTTATTGCTGGAATATAATGTTATATTCTGCTCATTTCTTCCTTACGGAGACACCAGTCAAAGTGGTGGCAGCAGAGCAACATGGCAGTCACTCCAATGGAGATTAAGAGCTTCTATGTCATTTTAAATGTCATTCTGTTAAATGTCAAGTTGTTAGCTTTCTTAAAGAACTGCATATTGTGGCTTTGTATTGTTTAATTAGATCAAGAACTTTTATCTAAGTGTTGCTTATTGTCAGTACCCCTTTTGTTAAATGTTGTGTCTTATGAATCATTGTACTGTTTGGTTTATCTAGCTGTGAGTTGGTATGATCATGTTGTGCGTTTGTGGTGCACCAAAATGGCCACAAAGATAGAGTTCAATACTGATCATAACAATTGATATGCTCATTCAAGTATTAAATGTTTTGTTGCTTTAACCAAAGTTAATTAGAGCTAGCTTGTTGCCAATATGTTGTACGGAGTTAGCTCTGAATTAGCTCTTAAAAGTCTTGGAGTCAACAGTTGACTATACTATTGACCTTTCTCTAATTGTCACCTTTGTGACACTAAGGGTCATATTATATGCCACTAGTACAGCAACAAATTGCTCGACGCATGTGCGATCGATGGTGCCAATCACATGACAGAGCAGCTCTGCGGGTTCTCGTCGCTGAAGTAATCCGTGGCCCTGGTGCCGACAACGGCGGAGTTGGCGCCGTGGTGGTAGTAGGCGCCGTAGAGGCGCGAGTCGTCGTAGCCGTGCTTGTAGTAGTTGTACGAGGACGTCGGGCGCGCCGCGTGTGCCGCGTGCGCCTGCACCCCCGCGCCGGGGTGGTACTGGTGGTAGTTCTGCTGCTGCGCGAGCACGTTCACGGCGCCGCCCGCGACGCCGCCGGCGGCGGTGTACGGGTGCGGCCACAGCACGGCGCGCCTCCCCGTCCTCCGCACCGCCTTGAGCACCTTCTTCTGCTCCACGTTCCCGTTCACCGTCACCTTCTGCCTCTCCATGTCGATCTCCACGTCATCGACTCCTAAAATCGATCAACCACCATTCAAATCAGAGATCGATCGAGCACAGTACTATGTACTTAGTCGGGTAACTCCGTTCAATTACGTACCTTCCATTCTTTGGATTGCTTTCCTTATCTTCTTCTCACACCCGGCGCAGTCCATATGCACGCTCATCTCCACGATCTTTCCATGATATATCGATACGGCCTCAGAGATAAAAAAGATGAACCAAAAAAAGCATGTACGGAGATATTCAGATGAACAATGCACGGAAGGGGAAATCAACTTACCGTCATGTTTTTTCGCTAGTTTTAGGCTTCCTGTTTTTTCTCTTTCTGAAGATCAACTACTAATTAAGTCTCGATCGATCACTATGGGATTCTTCTATCCTCTAGCTAGCTAGCTATATACATGCACAATGCTTTGCCATGGCCATGTGATGCAGCAACGACTACCCTGTCCGGAAAGCAAGGGAAGGGCGGTTCAACCGCCAGAGGTCGGCGTGCAGGAGAATCAGTTGACGAACTTATTTTACGTTAAACTGCACCGACTACGTTCTTCTCCCCACATATTCCGCGCGCGGCCCATCGCTAACTAACGCGCGCCCCTGTCCCCGTCAGCGTCAGCGCGTTTCGTCGGAGCGAAGCGCGGGTGCGGGGCGGCGGTGACGGAGGGGAGCGGAGCCGTTGCGCGCGTGGTCTGCGTCGTCGTCCAGCTCACTGGAGCGGCAACCGCAAGCGCACCGTTCACGCGGCTGCTGCTGCTGCACGTCTCGGATCTGCCTACAAGCGGGGGAGTAAGGTGGCTGGCGCCGTTCGCGCTGGATCCTGTCCCCTTTGCTGAATACTCTCGCTGCATATGATGATCCAACCAATGCCTAGACGGAGAAGAATTCTAATCATTTGGGTGGATGTCCACCCGTTTATTACATGTCAACTAAATAATTATGAAAAAAATTCAAAAAAATAACAAGATAGATTTATATGAAATATATCACTCTACAAGTTGTAACAAAAACAACAAATTCAACTTTGAATTTGTTACAGTTAAAGTTAAATTTATTATTTTGTTATAACTTGTAGAAGTTGAATTTAAACTCGCATGTTGGTAGAGTAACATATTACATATCAATCTAGTTAATTTTTTAAAATTTTTTCATAATCATTTAATTAACATATAACATATGGGTAGATGTTCACCTAAGTGATTAAAATTGTTTCTCATGCCCAGACAGCCCGTCGGGTGATGGCACGTTGACAAAGTGAAGATCAACTCAGAGGGTTAAGAAGGAACATTTGGGATAAGTAACTATGGGCTGGGCTGTAAGCAAGCACGGGCCTAAGACGCCAAGTAGACTTTCACTCCAATAAGGATGGAAATCATCAGCCGTTTGCCTTTTCCTGGTCTGGACACTTCATGTGAATCAACCAAGTTTGAGCTGTAGACCTTGTGAAAGAACTTAAGTCTGTTTGACAGGGCATCAGCTACAACTCCATCTAAAAAGAACGCGGAGCAGGCACGAGTGCAAACTAGAGGCGTGGAGTAGAGTTTGGGTCGCTTCATAGTTCCACTCTAGATTCCGCTCTGCCAAATAGGCTCTTACAGTTTTTGCTTTTCGACTCTATTGTTTTATCCAACCTTTTATTATGAGACTATCCATAGTGCATTTAACACTTTTCAGGGGCCAAAACACTCCAATTTTGCATCCACAAGACCAATATCAATGGCCATGATTAAGTGGCTAACGTGCCTGTCGGTGAAGTGAGAATTAGGGTCCCATCATTGGCTGCTCGAGCCTCCAATAACATGTCATCAGGTCGCACAACCCAAGTAATCAACAATCTATCACAATGCAACACTCGTGATACACTCGAAAGGAGGCAGGTCAGGAACGTAGGTTGCCCCAAGCAGGGCTAAGCTCGGGGTCTCCCCTCAAGTTATTGCAGGCTGGGATCCGAGCCCGAGACTTGATCGTCCTTGCCCCTAAGGTCGGCGTCCCGAGCTACCTAGGGAGAACAACAACATATTAATGGTGAAAAGACACGGTGTGCTGTTATGCTCTTCTAAATGCAAGCTTTGCCTTAAAAACGATGAGACACTAATATAACCGGCATATAGCTGAGGCGACGAGATGGTACCTGCACAGCCATCCCGTGTGCCATCATCACCCCTACATGGAGGGGGAGGGGGCTTCGGTTGACTAACGTGCCACCTGATAGGTCCCACCACCTTTCTATACATCTATCCACCTGAGACTGACAAGCAGGCCCGTCATCAGCCTTTAGGGCTCTAGCCTTCTACCTCAAGCTTTCTCTAGCCATGCGAGAAGCGTAGCGAATAACATGGCCTCTTCAAAAGCTTGGCCCTATGGGGGCCCACAAGGCCCGACGTCTTGGCCTGCTCATCTGCATGTGGTAAGACTTTCTATACGTAACCCCTGTGCGTTGGGTCTAGTGGTGAGGGTTTAGTCATTGAGGTATTTCCCCCACTGACTATAATTTGGAAAGGGGTCCAAAAAAAACACTCGATAGACTTCGCAATGTCCTTGTAAGTTAGACGTTGAGTCAAAGATCCAAAAAGAACATCACAGGAGTAGGGCATTAAGCTGCACACAGCCCGAACCCATATAACCGATTTTGCCTAATTCACTGTGTGAAGATTATGGGTACCATATACCCAAACGGCTAGCTTATCCGATTGATTATAGGGGATAAGTTATAGATACGGATCATGTAATAGGCTTATGACTTAAGTATTACGTTACCTTGTGTATTAAGGAACGGCTTATAGTCCTAAGTCGGGAGTATTATAGGTAATATTAGGAGTCCTATATCGTATGTGGTTTGGTCTCCGACTTGTGAGCCTGCCTTCTGAACCTATATAAGGAGGGCAGGACGTCCATTGAGGGATATAGAGGCAATAGCAATTAGCTAAGTTTTTCTTCATAAACAACTCGATCGAGAGATCTATAGATAACTCGGCGGATACAATCCCCGAAACAGGAGTAGGGTGTTACTTCTTTATAGAAGGCCTAAACCTGTCTAAATCCCTTTGTCTACTAAACCATCGTGTTTGGCACTTGTGCGCTACCCCCTGTTTCTTATTGCCGAAATCAGGTTTTGACAGTTGGCGCGCTAGGTAAGGGTGCGTCAAGTATTCATCTTGCCAACAAACGCGATGGGATCTAAATCAGGCATCGACGACTTCGCCTTCCCTCCAGGACAGGCATACCGCTTCAGCAGCCTCGACTTCATCACCGACAGCTTCGACAAGATTTCTCTCCTTGACTCGGATTCGAACCAATCAAGAGGAGAAAACCACTCGGCGCTGTTTGGATTACCGAACGCCGCTGAGATCTACTCCAACTTTCTCTTTTTCGAGTCAGATCCAAACCACACGGGAGAACTATTCACATCGGCACCGCACTACGGTCCAAGCTCCAGGGAAATCGCCGTCATCATTCAACCTCTCGGATCGTGGTCATCCACCGAGATTGCCGACTACATCAACTCTTCTGACTTCGACGATCTTTATGATATCTCCACGGAGGACATCAACGACTCCGATTTCAACGACAACTACACTCCGCTATTTTTTGACGTTCTGATGGCCGAAATAGGAGAGACCGACTCGGTCGTGGCTCGCAGGGCTGTGGAAAGAGGAATGAGCCAAGTTCGAAGAGGAGCGCAAGCGCAAGGAGGAGGAACTCAAGCGTAAAGAAGATAACGACAAGAGAAGGAGAGATCTGAGGGCGGTTGGGCGCTCCGCTCACGACACCATACTTCAGACCCGAGTCGACAACACCAATGTCTTCCTAACGCCCCAACAGAACGCGGTCGCCACACTCACCCTCATCGACACCGTCATGGACGTAGCACCCTCCAACGTGACTCCAATCCTAGACAAAGTCAGGACCATGGTCGCTGCTACAGCCCCACTCGGCGCTCCCACGGGCACTGCTCGGGGAGTCACCGAATCCATCGCCGGAACACCCGATGGTAGCCGTCTACCATCGCTGCGATCCAAGGATTACCGGAGACCCAAGCATAGCAAGACCCCTGGCAAATCTAACGACATCCGTCATCATGCAACCTGAAAGCGTCAAGACCAGTCGGTTGACTCTCGCGAGAGATGTCACGGTCGACCACCTGTCCATGATCGAATCTGCTATAATAGTAGCTCCAGTTACCAGAGCAGCTCTCGAAGGCCCACGCCGAGTGATTTGAGGGAGGTACTCGACCGGCGCCATCGCGAGCGCAACAAGCCTTATTATGAAGATCAAAGGAATTCCCCCGACAACTGTGACGAAGGAGTACCCGCATTCACTCGGGACCTGCATCGAGTGAATTGGTTGAGTGGTTTCAAGCCCACTGGGAATTGAGAAATACGACGGCAAAACTGACCCCGAGTCATGGTTGACCGTCTACACTCTCGCAATTCGCGCAACAGGAGGAGACAACAAGGCCATGGCAAACTACTTGCCCGTCACTCTCGCCGACTTAGCCAGGAACTGGCTCGCAAGTTTACCAAGGGGTTCAATCGATTCTTGGAGCGAGCTTCAGGATCATTTCATCGCCAATTTTCAAGGTACCTTTGAAAGGCCCAAAACTCACTTCGATCTCTACAACGTAATCCAGAAGCCCGACAAGTCATTGAACGACTACATTCGGCGTTTTTTGGAGAAGCGAAACAAGATTCCTGACATCACCGACGACGTCATCATAGCCGCATTTCAGAAGGGTGTCCACAACGAGTTGTTAATCGGCAAATTCGGGCGCAAACCCCCAAGGACAGTCAAGAAAATGTTCAAGACGGCCAATTCCTACGCCAAGTCGAATGACGCTATCAAAGCATCATGTCAAAACAAACAATCAGGGAGTAGCTCGCGCCCCAAGATGGACAACGGCAACGGCAACGACAACGGTGGCCAAAAAGATCGCAAGCGTAAGCCCGAGGATTTGGTCGCCGCAACATCGAACTACCAACAACAGTGTCCACGAGTCAGCGTCTACGACAAGATCATGAACGCTCAATGCACTCATGTCACGTCCTGATAAATTCATCCCGAGTTAAAAATCATTTTCTAAAAGGAATAATAGAAATAATTAAAATTCAAAAAGAAAATGGCAAAACACTAAAATATGAGCAAGAAAAATTCGAAAGTGGCTTGGAGTATTTTTCCTAAATTCTCCATGCCCTAAATTGGTCCGTCAATTTTTACGTGACTTTTCAGAGCACAAGAAATAATTTTAATGCAACAATAACCAATTTCAGACTTAATTAAATGGAAAACCTAAAAATAATTCTCTCCCTCTCTTTGGGCCACTTTCGGCCCAAAGTCCTCCTTCTCCACCTCGGCCTGCCGCCAAAGTCTCCTTTTCCTCCTCCCTCTCTCCCTCCCTCTTGGGCTATTTTTTCCCCCTAGGCCCAAACTCCTCCTCCCCTCCCCTTGGCCCAGCCGCACCCCCCCCGCCGGCCTGCCTTCCTCCCCACCGCAGCCCAGCCAGCCCAGGGAGGGAAGACATCGTTGTCTTCCTCCTCCAGTCGAGCTGCCGCCTTCTCCTCTCCCTCCCGTGAACAGAAGCACTGCCTCTCCTCGTGATCTCCCTTCCAACTTGATTCCTCCCCAATTAAAGTGAAAAAATGGGTTCCTCTCCTCTCCCTCATCAATTCCCCCACCTTTTCCCCTTCCAATTCATCCTTAATTCGCTGAATTTAATCCTCCTTGCATGGCTGCCATGGATGGCCGGCCAGTGACCTCCCCGGCTGTCCCCTCCTCTCCTCGGCCATCCCCTCATCTGCCCGGCCGTCCCCTCCTCTCCTCCGGCCTATAAATGGCGCGGCAACCTCCTCCCCTCCCTCTCCTTTGCATTTCCCGAGCCCTTTTTGCTCTCTCTTCGTCTCCCCGTGCGGCTTCCTCTCTCCACCGCGCCGGCCAACTCCGGCTGCCCTCCCCATTGGCCGGAGCAGCGTCGACCGTGCCGTCGCCTCCCCCGACATTGCCGCTGCTCCCATCCCTCCCGGCCTCGCCTTCGTCTTGTCCGAGGTCAGCCGAAGCACCGTGGACGCCGGCAACCCATGGTAGCGCAGCCGCTGCGCCGTCTCCAATTGTCGTCGTCGTCCTTGTCCTTCGGCAGCCCCTCCCTCCTTGCCGGAGTGTCGTCCCGCTGCGCCATTGCTGCCACCGGCTACCGGTCGTCGTGCTAGCCGTCGGCCCTCCCTTCGTCAAGCCGAAGCTGTCCGCGTCATCAAGGTCATTTGTGCCGTCGTCGTCCGCCTCTTCGCCAAGCTCGAAGTTCGTCAAGTGCTGCCCGTTCGTCGGCATCGTCCCCGAGTCATCGCTGCTGCCCTCGTCGTCGCCTTCGTCCTCGGCACCGCTTCGTCAAGCTCGTCCTCGCCTTCACGCAAGGGTTGCTGCCGAAGCCGTCTCCTCGTTGTCTACCCGTTCGTCTTCGTTGCCCTCGTTCGGTCGCTGCCGCTGTTCCCGTGTCGTGTTGTGCTCGTGGTGAGAACCCTCCCTCGTTGCCCCTTCCTCGAAGCCCCGTGTTGTGGCCCTCGTGCCCGTCGTGCCGTTGTCGGCCCAGGTCTCGTTCATCGGTGTCGACGGTTGTTCGTGCGGTCTTCGCGTGCACATGTGGTGGTCGTGTTCGTGTGCCCGTTTGGCCGCCTCGTGCTTGCCCACGTGTGCAGCCTGCGTGGCATTTTTGTGAGGCCCGCTTGTCGGCCACTTGTTTCGGTTGACACGTTTGGTCTCATTCCGTCCTTCCCGTGGATCGTCTCTGTGAACCCGATCCACGGTGAACTAGTCGTCTGACCTGTGGGTCCTGGCTGCCGGTCGCTCGATCCTTTCTTTCCGCGAGCGATATTACATTAAACATAATTTAATGGTACAATAATAACTAAACAACTCGGAAATCTCCACTTTAATTACACCTAAACTTCGGATGGTCGTTTCTCGGCCATACGAGCTCCAAATTGACCCGTTCCAAACTGTTTAGTTTTTGTTATAACTTAAAGAACCCGTGTCTGTTGTTTTTATGTACTGTTGTTATTTCTTTCTTAGCGTTGTAGCTTTTTTTTGTTTGTTCGTGTAGTGGCTGTCGTTCCGGAGTTCCCGTGATGCAGTTCGAGTTCGTCACGGAAGCTTCAGAAGCCCCCCTTTTTCTCTGAGCAAGGCAAGTCATGCTCTCGTTGAGCATATTGAATCCCAGTTTGTGAAAAATATTTTAATTTAAATTATTGCATTCGCTTTATTAAATTTACCGCGTTATAACTGTTTTATTTAGCCTTTCCTACAATCCTTGTTATAGCCTTATTATTGGTTATTGTGTATTTACCTTTGACAACCCTAGGTAACAAAAACCAGCTAGTAAGAACTCTATATGTGGTGCTTACTAGATATTTTAGGATTATGCTTAGCCCTGCTTCAATGGAAACATTTAGTTGTTTTACAATCTCTAGACTTTGGGAATAACACTATGTTCTTGATTAATTGGATTAAAGGCTTGGTAGCCTGGACATGTTGGACTCCCCTTTCAAAATTCCCAAACTTATTTTCGGCTGGGCTCGAGGTGTATGGTTTTGCTAGTCGCACCTCGGCCGACATAAGGACCGGTCTTCGGGCCTCTATTGCAAGGCATATTCCGTACTACCACTTGTCTAATGGGTAAGGCTTAACTTGTCGTCTACGACGGCCATGAGCAAAAAGACACGGATAGGGATGAATGAAGCCCTTGGTGGGGTTGACGTCTCTGGCAGTACGCCCGGGGGCATAAACTGTCTGCTCGACCCAGGGCGCCTGGTGGGGGAAGTCTATGTCGGTCTTTTTCGCTTAGGGCAATACTAGGCGGCAGGTTATGTCATGGCTTTCGTCCGTATGTCGTGGTGGCATGTGGCACGTCGCAACACGTGAGGAAGACATGTCTGGTGGGTAAAGATGTATACCTCTGATCAGAGTTTAATCTATTCGAATAGTCGTGCCCTCGGTTATGGGCAAGCTGAGCAATGTACCCAAGTTAGAATTTGATTCTGTTTAAAACTAAAATAACTGGAGTTAGTACTTGTTGGCCTAGGATAAGGCAAGATCGCGTCGGTGCGCGGCTTGATGATAATTTGACTAGAGATAGGTTCGTGTTGGTTTAAAAATGCCTTTAAATATTTAAATGTTTCGAAATGCTGGTTTTATGCAAAATATCCCTATATATGAATCCTTGTACTCCCTTGCATTAAGTGCATTTTCCGGTGTGGCTTGCTGAGTACGGTGGTTGTACTCATCCTTACTCAATCTTTCCCCCTCCAGTCTGAGAAGCTCTCGAAGAAGAAGTCTTAGGTGGAGTCCTGGCTTATACCCCAGTTGAGCGCCTGTGAAGATGGAGCCGTAGACCCGCTAGTCCGCTGCTGTTTTTCTTTTGTTGTCAGGCCTTATGTGCCTTTGTAATAATGTAAATATTATCATGATAATTAATAAAGATGTGTCTTTTATATCAAGTTTGTGTGGTGTACCCTGGCTTTTCCTGGGACGGGGATTAATACACTAGCGTTCGGGAAAGGTATTTTTCGGGCGTGACAAGCTGGTATCAGAGCCATCTTGACTGTAGGTTAAGCCAAATGGACAAACCCTAAGGACTTATTTTATAGTAAAACTATTTGCAAAAGTTCCCCCTTTTTCTTCTTTCCCCATGCTATTTGCAAAGTGTTTACTTCTGCCTTCCTTGGTTGGATTCAACACATAGTAGCTGAACGAGGTGGCAAGAAAGCAAAGGAAGCAGTGGAGTCAATCATGAAGAAGGAACCTGCTTCAGAAGTTTCCTCTGCAAGCGTCAAGGAGTGAAGATCTTGAAGAACCCTCTAGCCGAACCTAAGCCACCAAGAGTTCTGTTGTTTTCTTCTAGGCGTGTGTTTCTCTTGCTTGTGTTTGTAGAGCGTGGTTTACATCGGCAGGTTGTGATGTAACCATGCTAGATTGTTTGCTTAATCAACTTGCAGTATAAGTGTAACCAACATCATAGCAATAAAAGATTAGATCTTTTAAGGTCTTATCCTTAGTTCTGATCTATCTGTCCCTTGGCTTTCCCTCTCTCCCTCTCCAAACCCTACAGCAGATGGCTGACAACGAAAAAGGCAAGAAGATCAGAAGCTATGACATGAGTGCCTCAAGCTCCTAAGCGAATGAATTACGTGGTGAAGACTACATGGTAGTGGTGCAGCACGCGATCAACCGAAACAAATCACTTATTGCAGTACTACAACAACACTTGTCAAAAAATTAGAACCACAGTCCGGTGCAACCTCAAGCCCGGTGGAACCCTATGCAGGCACTCGCATCTCTTGGCAACGACAGTCAATATAGCTTTTGATGAACCACTTCAAGGTTTCTCTGAAAGATAGCAGACCAAAGGAACTCATCGTCATCAGAAGCATCCACAACCCACAGCGAAGAGTACCAGGTGGAGATACGTCGAAAGGTGATTGATAAAAAAAATCAGAAAAGATGTTACTACCAAGAACACAAGTAGTCAGAAAGGTGTTTGATAAAGGACCCAGACCAGCATTCAAGGAAGATTCCTGATAGCAATCAACCTGGCAATCGTCACCTTGTCGTTATGGTAGAAGAATTTGCGAGCAAGCAAGATGACAAGCATGGTACCATAGTCTGAAGCAGTCGGTGGATAGTTAGAAGTAAGTGAACAACATGGTATACTAACGATGATGACAAGCGTGGTATACTAGTGATGACAAGCTGATATCGATGCATGACAAGAGGTTGGTGTCAAGCATAGTGAAGTTGATGTCAAGAACAATGACAAAATGGTGACACCAAGGTTATGGATTCTGAGAAGTTTTGGAACTGAAGCCTCATCTTCAAGTACCGCAAGCCCGTCTAAGTTAGCTAAAGGTGCAACTAGAGACAAGTCAGGTGAAGAGAAGATTACATCTGCGATAGGTGATCAAGACAAGCAATTCAAGTTAGGATATTTTTGCTGGACAAGTTGGCTAAAGAAGATACAACACAAGAAGCTGGATGAAGAAGTGAAGATCCCCAATACCTATCTTCTTGCTAGCCCTCTCGAATCTCGGGGGCGAGATTCTTGTAAGGGGGGTGGATTTGTCACGTCCAGATAAATTCATCCCGAGTTAAAAATCATTTTCTTAAAGGAATAATAGAAATAATTAAAATTCAAAAAGAAAATGGCAAAACACTAAAATATGAGCAAGAAAAATTCGAAAGTGACTTGGAGTATTTTTCCTAAATTCTCCATGCCCTAAATTGGTCCGTCAATTTTTACGTGAATTTTCAGAGCACAAGAAATAGTTTTAATGCAACAATAACCAATTTTAGACTTAATTAAATGGAAAACATAAAAATAATTCTCTCCCTCTCTTTGGGCCACTTTCGGCCCAAAGTCCTCCTCCCCCTTGGCCTGCCACCAAAGTCTTCTTTTCCTCCTCCCTCCCTCCCTCCCTCTTGGGCTATTTTTTTCCCCCTAGGCCCAAAGTCCTCCTCCCTTCCCCTTGGCCCAGTCGCACCCCCCCTCCCCGCCGGCCTGCCTTCCTCCCCACCGCAGCCCAGCTAGCCCAGGGAGGGAAGACATCGTTGTCTTCCTCCTCCAACCGAGCTGCCGCCTTCTCCTCTCCCTCCCGTGAACAGAAGCGCTGCCTCTCCTCGTGATCACCCTTCCAACTTGATTCCTCCTCAATTAAAGTGCAAAAATGGGTTCCTCTTCTCTCCCTCATCAATTCCCCCACCTTTTCCCCTTCCAATTCATCCTTAATTCGCTGAATTTAATCCTCCTTGCATGGCTGCTATGGATGGCCGGCCAGTGACCTCCCCGGCTATCCCCTCCTCTCCTCGGCCATCCCCTCATCTGCCCGGCCGTCCCCTCCTCTCCTCCGGCCTATAAATGGCGCGGCAACCTCCTCCCCTCCCTCTCCTTTGCATTTCCCGAGCCCTTTTTGCTCTCTCTTCGTCTCCCCGTGCGGCTTCCTCTCTCCACCGCGCCTGCCAACTCCGGCTGCCCTCCCCATTGGCCGGAGCAGCGTCGACCGTGCCGTCGCCTCCCTCGACATTGCCACTGCTCCCATCCCTCCCGGCCTCGCCTTCGTCTTGTCCGAGGTCAGCCGGAGCTCCGTGGACGCCGGCAACCCATGGTAGCGCAGCCGCTGCGTCGTCTCCAATTGTCGTCGTCGTCCTTGTCCTTCGGCAGCCCCTCCCTTCTTGCCGGAGTGTTGTCCCGCTGCGCCATCACTGACCGAGTGGTTTACCCGAGGCGGTATCCCCTGGTACTAGACCCGGTCGTCCGCAACGTCAAACTCAAGCATGTCCTCATCGATGGCCTATTTGCCAAGACACTGGACGAGATGCGAATCCCACGATCCGAATTGAAGCCAAGTTCAGCCCCTTTTCATGAAGTCATCCCAGGGTTGTCATCTATGCCATTTGGGCAAATCACTCTTTCAGTCACCTTTGGCACACGGGAGAATTTTCGTATAGAAAACATCAGCTTTGAGGTCGCCGACTTTGAAGCAGCTTACCACGCAATCCTTGGAAGACCTGCGCTTGCCAAATTCATGGCAGTCCCGCACTACACCTATTTGATGATGAAGATGCTTGGACCTAATGGAGTCATCTCCCTGCACAGCGATGTCAAGTAAACTGTCACCTGCGATAAGGAAAGCTGTGACATGGCCCAATCTCGTGAGAGATTACTTGGCCAACAGGAGGTCCGACTAGCCGCATCAACATCAGAAGAAGGCGAAATCCTAGCAAAGAAGTTGGCCAAGACGGGAGAAGGTGACGCCAAGACAAAGAAGATTCCACTCGATCCCTCTGACCCCTCCAAGACTGCTGTAATAGGCGCCGAGCTAGATTATAAATAGGAAAGCGTGCTCATCACATTTCTACAAAATAATAAAGATATATTTGCTTGCAAACCATATGATATACCTGGTATTCCTAGAGAGGTGATTGAGCACTCACTAAATATTAAAGAGGATGCAAAACCTATCAAACAACGGCTTCGTCGCTTTGCGCAAGATCAAAGAGATGTTATTAAGGAGGAACTCGCCAAGCTCTTGGCGGCTGGATTCATCAAAAAAGTTTACCATCCCGACTGGTTGGCCAACCCGGTTCTACTTTGGAAGAAGACAGGACAATGACGCATGTGTGTTGACTATACCAACCTCAACAAATCTTGCCCCAAGGATCCCTTTGGTTTGCCCCGCATTGATCAAGTTGTTGATTCGACCGCTGGCTGTGAGCTCCTAAGCTTCCTTGATTTGTTACTTGGGCTACCATCTAATCAGCTTGAAGGAGTCCGACTGCTTGAAGACGTTATTTATCACCCCTTTTGGAGCCTATTGTTACATCACGATGCCGTTTGGCCTTAAGAACGCTGGAGCTACAAATCAGCATATGATCCAGAGATGTCTTCAGACTCAACTCGGGAGAAACGTGGAAGCTTACGTCGATGATGTTGTCATCAAGACCAAGCAAAGACAGGATTTGATCGCCAACTTAGAAGAAACTTTCTCAAATATTCGTGCCTTCAAGATGAAGTTGAACCCAGAGAAGTATACTTTTGGAGTGCCGTCAAGGAAGCTGCTCGGCTTTATGGTGTCTCATCGTGGTATTGAAGCCAACCCAGAGAAGATCAACGCCATTCAAAACATGAAGCTGCCGAGTACCCAGAAGGACGTCCAAAAGCTCACTGGATGCATGGCAACCTTAAGCCGGTTTGTTTCTAAACTCGAGGAATGAGGCATGCCTATTTTCAAGTTGCTCAAGAAAACAGACGAGTTCCAGTGGACCCCGGAGGCCCAGAAGCTTTTGAAGACTTCAAGAATTTTCTCACGACGCCACCCATGTTAGCTTCACCATATCCTCAAGAACCGTTGCTACTCTATGTTTTCGTAACTTTTCAGGTGGTCAGCACTGTCCTGGTCGTAGAACGAGAGGAAGAAGGACGAACCCAGAAAATTCAAAGGCCAATTTATTTCGTTAGCGAGGTGTTGGCTGGATCCAAAACACATTATCCCCGGGTACAGAAATTATTATATGGAGTCTTAATTACCGTCAGGAAGTTAGCTCATTATTTCCAAAGTCATTCGGTTACTCTGGTTATATCATTTCCACTTGGCGATGTCATTCATAATCGAGAGGCCACTGGGCGTATTGCGAAGTGGGCTTTGGAGTTGATGCCGTTAGATATCACTTTCAAAGCAAGAACATCTATAAAGTCCCAGATCCTAGCCGACTTCATGGCCGAGTGGACCGAGTGCCAAGGAGACATACCTGGGGAGGAGCTGCAATACTAGACTAGGTATTTTGATGGGTCTAAGCGAGTTACTAGTACAGGAGCTGGAGTTGTCTTAATCTCCTCGACTAGAAAAAAACTGCGGTATGTTCTTCAGATACATTTGGCGGCCTCACACAATGTGGCCGAGTATGAGGCTTTACTTCATGGACTGCGACTTGTTGTATCTCTCGGTATACGTCGTATGATTGTACGAGTAGATTCCCAGTTGTTGATAAATCAGGTGATGAAGGATTGGTCTTGCTTGAACGACAATATGGCTGCTTATCGTGAAGAAGTTCGTAAGCTAAAAGACAAATTCGATGGCTTGGAGTTATCCCATTGTTGGCGCAGAATTTCGACCCGTCCAGCAACCAAACGGGTTCCGCGTTACCACGGCGGCCTGGGAGATCTGCTTAACTCCAGTGCAGGTCCAAATGGCTTGCCTAGTCGTAAGTAGAGCGTGCCAGTTGATTTGATCTGCAATCAACAAGAAACGAGTGAACCAAGTCAGAGAACAACGGCCGATCGGTCAATAGACCGATGACACATTGTCATAGCCCAGCCGATAGGGCAAAGCTATATCGGCTCACTTAGAAAATAAGTAAAACATGAATCTAATCTTATCGGCCTTCATTGATATGTAGATCTCAACTAATAATATCGGCCGATAAGGATGACAAAGATAACTACACCAGCTAGTACTCTAGTGCATCCTTATACGAGCCAATCGGCCAGTATAAACACATCAACCATAAAGAAATCTTGAGATTACCTCATGATCAACATATCTATACTTATCGATCTGCACATATAAGTGGCAAACATATGCAAAAAACATAAAGCAATCACATATGTTAGATAAGACCGGCTAAAACCCCGGCACTATCCTTAATTACAACCAAAAACAGGCTTCGTGTTAGATCTCAAAACAGGACTAAGGTCGATGGCAACTCGAAGTGTGAATTGAGACTTAACACAAAGAAAATCAAGTCGTCGATTACTTTTGGGGATGACAACTGTATTGAACAATCTAAACAAGCATAAGAATTAAACCATCGTCGGCAATAAACCCTAAAGCGAGTAAACCGCTGGCAAGGCTTAATTAAGATACCTGTCAAAATTATTCAAGACATGATAATCGACGATCACATCATCGAGGCTTAACGTGTCTAAAGCGACACGTTAGCCCCGACGATGTAGATCGTCGGGGACGAGTTCTTACCTCTGCTCCGAGGAAGCAAGAACTCGTCGAAGAAGACCTCTTGCGAGGGTTGGCGATGCGCCGGAAGTAGATTGATTTGATTGTGTGATTGATTGAGATCTCTTTTACATGTACAAACTATCGGGATATTTATACCCGAGGTTACAACAGAACCCTTGTAGGGCACGATCTTATCTACAACTAACAAACAAACCCTTGCGGCAGACTTAAGCCACAGATTAGATCTACACTACTTAATTTACAAGATACAATTGCCTAAAACCGAGCTTTATCTCTATTTGGCAACTTCCTTGAAGCTTACTTCGAGCCCAGACCAAGCCCACGTTGACACTGTCAACTCACAACCCGTATCGGCCCACGACCAAACCAAATCCGTATCGGCCGATACGCTCTTTATAGCAACACCTCCCCAGTCCGATACGGTTACCGGGTCCGATACAAAGCCTGGTCCGACTCCAACTCAATCCTTCCTCTCTGCTTCGGTTTCCTCTTTTCTTTCCGAGTCGATTACCAAAATCCGTCGTTAACACATGCCCCCCAATTCTGCTTCATTATATAATGTGGCGGAATTAGCTCCAGGGAACTCATCGACTTTTTGCTAGGTCTAACCTGAAAACCACACAGATCCAGATTCGAACCCTTTCGCCGCCGATTCAACAAATTCCTCGTGTTCTTCAACTCCGGCGACCGCTCGATACTCCATCGACATCGACCCCTTCCGCAACGATCCCTTCTTCAACAACATTGGCTTTCGCCCCATTCTACGCCTCTGAGATCCCTGCGGTAAGTCGACTTGTTCAATCCTGTATTATCGCTTCCCCCGTCGATTTCTCCAAGTTAGGGTTTTACTCTATGTCCCCCCCAGGCCTTATATTTTCATCGTCGTTCTCACGATTTAGGTCTTCAAAAACCAAATCTTGATCCCCACCGACGATAAATCCCATCGCTTTCTCCTGGGCCCCATGGGCGACTGCGACCCAACCTGGCTAATCAACGCCGAAACAGACAGAATCCTTTTCAGGCAAGCCAAGCCCACTGTCTCGGCCTGGAAGCACACCTTCAGGTCATGGCCATCAAAACTAAACGGATACAGGACCTGGCACAAAAGGATTGCTGCCGTCAAACAAGTCCACTGGGACGAGATTGGAATCGGCCAATGCATAACTCTGTCCCTGGCCGATACCAAGAAGAATGAGCCACTAATGTTAGCTGCCAGCTACTTCTGGTCAAGTACCTTGAACGCCTTTATGTTCAAGCAAGGTCCGATGACCCCAACCCTCATAGATGTCAAGGTACTCACAGGACTGGACATCGACTCTGAGATTAATCCCTTCAGCCTCCTGATAAACAGCAGCCACAAACTGAAGACCAAGAAGATTGGAGGCTGGTCTGGGTACATTTCTGAACACATGGAACAAGGATCAGTCTCAGAGCGAGAACATGTAGCTTTCCTAACATTGTGGTTGGAAAGATTTGTCTTCTGCGGATCAACTTGCGGTCCTACTACAAATTGTCAACATCTGGCTCAGGCTTTGGTCAGCAAAAAGCAAATCCCTCTCGGCCGATACCTCTTGGGAGCTGTATATCGGCTACTCCATATTGCCACTCAAGACTTAATGTTGAAACAAACCGTGGCACATGGGGGACCATGGTGGTTCATTCAACTCTGGCTAACCATATACACCAACACCATGGTTGATCGGCCACCTCTATCAGATTCTCGCTTCCCATCGAAATATGCCGATCACGAAGATCCCAGGAACAGAAGATGCATGTCCTACGGGGAAGCAGCCTCCGTCTACCCTGGCGCAGATCAATCGACCGATGACATGGCTACATGGTTCATCCGTTTCTTCACCGGCCCTCCATCAGCCAAGATGGATATGTTTGTCTATACATCGGACCGAGACTTCGAGCTTCCAGATGATCTGCAACTGAGCTTAATAAATGATGACATGGAATCAAGAGAATTATTCATGATCGGCCTCACTCCATGCCTGCTCCCAGTAGGCGTCTTTCAGGGAAGGAGCACCAGCTTGTCCTATGAGTTTTACACCCCAATGACAGCTGCTAGACAATGCGGGCTCGGACAACTTCCCATTAGCTTACATCTTCATAAGCTCCTAGAGAGCAGAGGCACAGTCCCATCGGCCCTGGTTATGAACAAAGCAATGGAAATCGAGCTCCCAAATCTTGGTGACTGCGATTGGCTGCATCTAAATGCCTTCGTGCACATTAGCTTCCAAACTTGGTGGCAAGAGTGGGCTGCTCACATCTTTCATCAATCGGCCAGGTTCTATGTGACAGAACTTATCCAAGGCATCAGCCCTCAAGTCCCAGATGAGCCGATTCCATCTGTGAGCAACAGTGGACGGAAAATCTTCTACGCTCAAGCCATAGCTCCATCGGGGTCAACCATCCTGGAATCCATCATCGGCCTCACTGCCCCAAAAGTGGCGTCGCTTCTCCAAGGTCCGATGCCTAAAGAAAACCCCAAGAGAAAAGCGCCGGCCAAAGGCAAATCGCAGAAAGCCAGCAAGAAGGCTAAAACCGATGACCAGGCCGATGCCGAAGAGCTAGACCCCTCCTTGGAAGAATTCCTCGAAGAACAAGTGATGGAGGAGGAAGTCGATGCAGCAGCGGCCGATGCACACGAAGAAGAAAACCCGTCAGTCGAAACCACCCAGGAGCCGTCGGCCGAAGCTGCGGAGATCCCACCGGCCGATGACCAAGATGCTGCCCCGCAACCAAAAAGGACCAGACACGCAGTTCGCAAGGTCAATATAATCTCTTCTTTGTGTTTACATAATCTCCTTGCACTGTCACACTTTAACTTCATATCCTTTTCAGGCTGCGGTGTCGTCTGTGTTAAAGGAGAGAACTCAATCGGCCCCTTTGCCAAGAACCAAGAAAGCAACTTTGCAACGGCGCGAACGAGCCAAGGCACGATTGAGGACCCCTTCTCCTTCTCCACCACCCTCTCCGACTGTCTCGGTAAGAGTTGATTTTTTGCATTATCTTTCTAATCACATAACCCTATTTACCAATTTCCTGCTTTTTCAGCCTAGGGCTCCATCACGTTCACCACATCGGCCAACCCCCTCGCCTACTATGTTGACACAGCAAAGGGAGGCCGATGCAAGCACCACCAATGCTCTAACACAGGTAACCACGATTACCCTGATCCCCTTTTTGCCGATTCCTGATTAACAAGGCTAACCTCGACCCATGTTGATATTTGCAGAACCTAGCCGATATGTTCTCCTTTGATATCGGCCAATTTCTTGATGATGAGGACAAGGAACTACCCAGCGCAGCCAGGGCACCAATCTCTGATGATCTGAAGAACCGGCTGACCGATATCGCCAATCGGCTGGAGTCCTCGCTGGAGTACTTGGTGGAAGATTGCACCTCCATCAGGGTCAGGGTACAAGAAATTCAAGACGAACTGCCTGAAGACCTGATGGAGGTCCTAACACCGGCCATCTTCTTGGAGCAATACCGATTCAAGCTCAACAAAGCCAAAGAAAGACTCGCAGAGCGACGAGAGCGTGACCAACTGGAATCGGCTTTATCTGCCAGCAAGGCCCAAGTTAACGCTGACAAAACCAAGCTGGACGAGTTAGCGGTAGAGCCGATTGTCTTGAAGAACAAACTTGAAGAGCTCCGTCGCCTCGAAGCAGAGCTGGTATCGAAGCTGGAATCGACACGTCGAGAAATCCAAGAAGTCGAAGCCGGAATAGCTGCATCCCCTAAAGCCATAGAAGATCAGACGGCAAAGCTCAAGGCATCGGCCAAGTACCTCGCGACCCTAAGCAAATCACTGAAACCGATCCCAGGGACGATGGCCGACGATGCCCAGGCTATTGAAGACGTTGAGCAGATTCGCCGTAAAGCCATTGCTGCTATTGCAGACTTCATAGGGTGATGTAGCATATGTTATTTTTATAATGTATTAAACATACACCTTATCGGCCATGCAGCCGAATCTGTTTCGAAAATTCCAGCCCAATTTATTACTTCTGAAATCCTCTCACACCTTATCGGCCGTGCAGCCGAATTTGTCTTGAAAATTCCAGCCGCATATATCTTTAATATGAACAATCTCATTATAAACAATCTCATCGGCCAGATAGCCGAAGTCAATTGCCAAACAAAAAATCCAATGCGAGAACTCCTGTATATATATATATGCCCCCCAAATTTTGGAAGATGAGGGCTCATATTCTGAAATTTTGAACTAAGGGCGATAGTATTTACCGGCCATCTAAAGACGATGCTTGACTACATCGGCTGTAATCATAAATCGGCTAGAGGGCCGATCATGAGTCAATCCAGATACTGGGATAATATTGTTTCAAGTATTTGCCATTGAGAGCTCGTCCATAAATCTCGCCATCTAATCCCTTGAGCAGATAGGCATTGTGAGGAACACATCGATGAATTCGAAAGGGGCCTTCCCAATTAGGTGACCATTTGCCAAATTTATTATCTCTGGTGCCAATCGGCATTATTAGTTTCCACACAAGGTCTCCTTCCTCAAACGATTTGGCAACGACCTTTTTATTATAATGACGGGCCACTCTATCTTTATCACGCTTGATTTTCTCTAAGGCCCATAATCGAACATGTGCCAAATCATCCAATTCATCAACCATAAGATTATGGTACTCATCGGCTGTCAAGTCGTCTTGCAAAGCAATCCTTCTTGAGCCGATGGCTATTTCCCACGGCAGTACAGCTTCATGCCCGTAGACCAGCTGATAGGGAGGTACTTGGATTGCACCATGGCAAGCCATCCGATACGCCCAAAGGGCATCGGCCAGCGTTGTATGCCATTGCCTCGGCTGTTCGTCAATTTTCCTCTTGATTAATTTGATTAAAGACTTGTTAGAAGCCTCCGCCTGCCTATTAGCCTGCGCGTAGTAAGGAGAAGAATTGAGTAATCTGATGCCCATGCTGTCAGCAAATCGGACGAACTCGTCGGACACGAAGATTGATCCCTGATCGGTAGTTATTGTCTGAGGTAACCCAAACCGATATATGATGTGCTCCTTGACGAACTGAATAGCATCTTTGGAATCAACCTTCTTGAGAGGAACGGCCTCAACCCACTTTGTGAAGTAATCTGTAGCCACTAATATATACTTGTGTCCCTTACTTGATGGTGGGTTAATCTGGCCGATCATATCTATTCCCCATCCACGAAACGGCCACGGCTTTATGATTGGATGCATAACCGATGCCGGTGCTCTCTGAATTGCTCCAAATTTCTGACAATCCTGACATCCTTTATAATACTTGAAGCAATCTTCTAGCATGGTTGGCCAAAAATATCCGACGCGCTTCATCAGCCATTTCATTTTATGGGCCGATTGATGGGTGCCACAAATCCCTTCATGTACTTCGCTCATAATGGTTTTAGCCTCCTCAGGACCTAGGCATTTGAGTAGGACACCATCAACCGTCCGATAATATAGGTTATCGTCCAATAAGACATAGTGTAAAACTTTATATTTCATTCTGCGTGACGCCGATTGGGAAGGGTTTCTCAAATACTCAATGATATCAAACCTCCAGTCATCGGCGTGCACGAGAGCAATCTGAATCGGAACGTCTTTAGCCATCGGCCTGTATCCCGATGCCCCCTGAGCTAAATCATTGGCTTCGAAATTCTGCTTCCTGGGTATATGCCTCATCGTTACGATCCGGAAACCGTGTAATAACTCTTTGCACTCCTCATTGTAGATTTTGAGAATATCGTCTCTGCACTCATACTCCCCAGAAAGTTGACTAATTACTAGCTGTGAATCACCAATGATTTCCACGGCATCGGCCTCGACTTCTTGTAATAACTGCAAGCCTTTAAGCACCGCTTCATATTCTGCTTTATTGTTGGTATAGTAAGGCTTGATGGTGAAAGCGAACTCAAAACTTGCCCCCGAGGGGATATGATGACTAGGCCGATACCGCAACCGTGTCTGCAGACGGATCCATCGAAATATAATGTCCATGGCACAATGTCTGCATATACGACTGAGTCATCTCTATGTTGAACGATGAAATCGGCCAGGGCTTGTCCTTTGATCGCTTTGGCCAATTCATATCGAAGATCAAACTCTGTTAAAGCAAAGATCCACTTCCCGACTCGTCCTTTCAACACAGGGGCTGATAATATGTATTTCATCACATCGGCCTTGCTCACTACGATGCACTCGTTGGAAAGCAGGTAATGCCTCAATTTAGTACATGAAAAATATAAACAAAGGCATAATTTCTCCACCGGCGTGTACCTTGTCTCAGCGTCTAACATTCTCCTGCTGAGATAAAAAATAGCTCTTTCTTTGCCGTTAACGTCTTGAACCAAGACCGAGCCGATGGATTTCTCATTGGCTGATAAGTACAATTTGAATGGGACTCCTTTCTGTGGAGAAATTAAGACCGGCGGAGAAGTTAAATATTCTTTGATATCGTCTAGCGCTTTCTGTTGCTTGTCGCCCCATATGAATTCTTCGTCGTCCTTTATTTTCAACAGTGGAGTGAATGGCTCTATACGACCTGACAGATTTGATATAAAACGTCGGACGAAGTTGATCTTGCCAAGCAGAGATTGTAACTTGGTCTTGTTTTCTGGAGGCTTGATTTTCTTAATGGCATCGATGTTCTTCTGTGTGATTTCAATCCCCCTTTCATGGACCAAGAAACCCAAGAACTGACCGGCCGATACGCCAAAGGCACATTTGTTAGGGTTCAACTTCAAACCATATTTCCTCGCCCTTTCTAGTACCTTGCGTAAGTCGGCCAAGTGCATATCATGTTCTCTTGACTTTACGACGACATCGTCTATATAAACTTCAATCAGAGAGCCAATAAGATCATGAAAAATGTAATTCATAGCCCTCTGATACGTAGCTCCAGCATTCTTCAAACCAAATGTCATGACGACCCATTCATATAGGCCGATTGCCCCTGGGCATCTGAAGGCTGTCTTATGAATGTCCTCTTTAGCCATAAAGATCTGGTTGTAACCCGCGTTTCCGTCCATGAAACTAATGATCTTATGCCCAGAAGCAGCATCGACTAGCAAATCGGCCAACGGCATAGGGTACTCGTCTTTGGGCGTCACCTTATTTAGATCTCTGAAATCGACGCATACCCTTAGCTTGCCGTTCTTTTTCAATGCCGGAACTATGTTGGAGACCCACTCCGCGTATCGGCAGGGCCTGATAAAGTTGGCGTCGTAAAGTCTTGTAATCTCTGCTTTTATGGCTTCGTGCATATCGGCCTTAAACCTCCGAGGAGCTTGCTTAAAAGGCCGATAGCCTTGTTTGATTGGTAGCCGATGTTCTACAATCGATCGGCTTAATCCTGGCATCTCATGGTATTCCCATGCAAAACAATCTCTGAATTCTTTTAAAAAATCTATCAAATTATTCTTGTATTCCTTTGGCAAATTAGCGCTTACATACGTCGGCCTAGGCCTATCACCTATTTCTATATCAATTTCTTCCAATTCATCGGCCGACGTAAAACCTTGTCCCAACTTGCCGTCTAACTCATCCACCGCGTCATCTGTGTAGGGGTTATTGTCAACGGCGGATGGTGCATCTTCGCTAAAGTAACCGCTTGTCTTGGTCTTCAATTGTCTCGACGTCGCAGTCGGTTACCTTGAGGAAATCGGCGTCCCAGACTCGCCCGGACAAGCAGTCGATTCCCTCCATTTCCCAAACTGCGAGATCGGCATTGGCGACATGTACTGACCGATCTGCCTGCACGATCTCGACTTGGTCCCCTTGCCATTGCATGAGGCATTGGTGCATTGTTGAAGGGACACAGCAATTTGCATGGACCCAATCTCGTCCCAACAACAAGCTGTAGGAACCCTTTCCATCGAAGACGAAGAAGGTGGTGGGAATTGTTTTGCTGCCTACGGTGAGTTCCACGTTCAGGACCCCCTTCGCCTCGGATGCGTTGCCACTGAAGTCCTTTAATACCATATTTGTCTTGATAAGATCTTCAGGTACTTTTCCAAGCTTCCTGAAGGTTGGGTATGGCATTAAATTGACCGCTGCGCCACCATCGACCAGCATCTTCGTCATCGGCCGGCCGTTGATGAATCCTTTGATGTACAATGGCCGTAGATGTCTGTAGCTGGCATCAACCGGCTTGTCGAAGATGGCTTGGTCCGGTGACAAGCGTAGCCTGGCTGAACCTTGTTCATCATCGGCCATCGCTTCATCGGTCGCCTGCACACTGTATTCTGCTGGCAATACAAACACCATGTTAACAGGCGCCGATGTCATTTTTTTACCTTTTGAAGCTGAGTAGCCCTGAGCTGTATTGGAGGTGCCCTCATCGGCCCTGGCCACCATGGATTTTATCCTCCACTCCTTTTTGGTCTTGGTTGGCCGATAGGGTATTTCAGCTTGTTGCTCTTGGATTTGCTCTTTCCTCCTTAACCTCTGAACCCGCCGCTTCTGTGTCTTGATGAATACATCGCTTGGGCACCATTGGGGGTTCTGGACTTGCTCCTCATCTTCATCGTGTTGATCTTGGTGCATCGGCCCTAGCCTTTCATGCACAGATTTCCGTTGCTTGGCCGGCCGATGCGTTTGTCTGCTTGAGCTGCCCTGATAAGAATTTTCTGCACCACTGCATGCAGGGCACTCCTGGATAGATGACAACCTCATCCCTTCATTCCAGCAGAAGCGAAAAAACTCGCACTCCCAGTGTGGGTCGTAGGAGTTGTCTTGATCGGCTTGGTCTTGAGCTTGTTCCTCCCGCCTCCGCTGATATTTTCTGATCAGGCCCTCAGCGGTCTGATGAGGCCGCTTGCCAGTCCGATGGCCACCGCCATCGGCCCTGTCCGCCCGCACCATGTTGACTGGGAACGGGTGGCCTTCAATCTTCATCGGCCGCTTGGCATCATCGATTTTAATTCTGCCCTGCTCGATGGCCGATTGAATTTGTTGCCGGAAGATCTTGCATTCATTTGTATGGTGTGAATAGGAATTGTGCCACTTGCAATATCTCCTTTTCTTGATGTCTTCGGCCGATGGCAATACGTGACCTACTGGCAGTTGGATCTGTTTTTCTTGCAACAGTAGGTCAAATATCTTATCGGCCTTGTTGATGTCGAAATCATATTTATCTTCTTTATCTCCTTTCTTGGCCCACTGGCAAGTTGTTGATTTACTCATCCGGGCCCACTCGGCTAGGTCGACATCACCATCTTCATCGCCGTCATCGTCGGAGGCGTATGGATAAACAGTGTTAATCTTTTTCGTGAACTTCTTTGCCTCCTGGAATCGCTGTTCGTGGGCCAATACTCGTTGTGCCAGCTGAGCGAGGCTGTCAAATTCCTGCGAGGAGAACCTCTCGCGTATCGGCCCTAGTAATCCCTGAAAACCCAGATCGGCCAACTGGGAATCGGTCAGACTGAGGCTATAACATCTGTTTCGTATGTCTCTGAACCTTTGTATGTACTCAGGGACCGATTCATCCACACGTTGCCTGATGGCAGTCAGATCTGACAGTTTCATTTCTTGTACGCCATTGTAGAAGTATCTATGAAACTGTTTCTCCAGATCTATCCATCCTCTGATGGAATTGTAGGGCAAGGAAGAGAACCACGTGAATGCAGACCCTGATAAGGACAGAGGGAAAAACCTCACCCTCAACGCCTCGATAGCCGATGCCTCCCCGCACTGTGCTAAGAATCAGCTGACATGCTCATATGTCGAGACATTGTCCTGTCCCGAAAACTTGGAGAAATCCGGGATCTTGTATCGGCCTGGCAACGGTACCCTGTCAAATTCCTCGGGATACGGGTGCCGATACACTGTAGAGTTCTCCTTGGGCTTCAAGCCGAATTGGTCCCGCATCACTTCGGCTATCATGTCGGCCCAATATCCTGCGGGCCGATGTGGGAGGTCTGGCTGAAACGACTGTTGCAGACCCTCTGCTTGATACTACCTAGGGGAGTATGGCTGGTAATGATGATCCGAGTTCGGTACGCCATACTGTCCTGCAGGGTGCTGCTGATAGCCTTGTGGCACGTTGTATGCAGTTTGAAGTGGAGGACTGTTGAACACTGGGGCTTGCGGTTGTCCGGCCGATGGCTGGTGGACGGGAACTTGCTGCATCGGCTCAACCACCGGTTGCTTCCCCTTGGTCCATTGAGCGTACTGTTCCTCGGTGATGAGCTGAGGGCTGCCCCCGGTCTGCCTGGTGAGGACCAGTGGCAATGTCGTTGTCGGCTGCGCCGATGGGGGTGGCATCGGCGGTGTTGGCTGAGACGTGCTCAGATCATTCCTCAGGGTCCGATATGCAGGGAACTTATTTTCTGGCAAGAAAATCGGCCCCTGTGGCTTGAACTGGTGAATTGACCCGTCTAAGACAGATTTGACCGTATTGGTCAAGGTGTTCACCAAAATCCCTGATTGGTTGACTAGCGCAGAATGGACTGCAGAGTCAATCCTGTCTTGCAACGTCGGCGCTGCAGTGTCTTCAGTTTTGACGGTGTGATCGTGCGCCGCCGCCGACGTTCCAGCTCCATCTCCGGAACTCGGCATGACCACCTTGGACTTTTGAATCAAGGTGCCCTGCCGAGTCCTAGAATATGTTTGCAGGTACATATTCTGGAACTGCTCGACCAGCCTATCCATCTCAGCTTTCTGTTCTGCGCTAAGCTGGTCGGCGGTCACGGGAATGACGTTCTCCTCGACGATCTCGGCCTGCTTCGACATCTCGAGGTGTTCTTGTTGCTGGTGAGAAGCTTGTTCTTGTCGTCCCACTGGGCGTGCCAAAAGCGTGTTGGCGCAGAATTTCGACCCGTCCAGCAACCAAACGGGTTCCGCGTTACCACGGCGGCCTGGGAGATCTGCTTAACTCCAGTGCAGGTCCAAATGGCTTGCCTAGTCGTAAGTAGAGCGTGCCAGTTGATTTGATCTGCAATCAACAAGAAACGAGTGAACCAAGTCAGAGAACAACGGCCGATCGATCAATAGACCGATGACACATTGTCATAGCCCAGCCGATAGGGCAAAGCTATATCGGCTCACTTAGAAAATAAGTAAAACATGAATCTAATCTTATCGGCCTTCATTGATATGTAGATCTCAACTAATAATATCGGCCGATAAGGATGACAAAGATAACTACACCAGCTAGTACTCTAGTGCATCCTTATACGAGCCAATCGGCCAGTATAAACACATCAACCATAAAGAAATCTTGAGATTACCTCATGATCAACATATCTATACTTATCGATCTGCACATATAAGTGGCAAACATATGCAAAAAACATAAAGCAATCACATATGTTAGATAAGACCGGCTAAAACCCCGGCACTATCCTTAATTACAACCAAAAACAGGCTTCGTGTTAGATCTCAAAACAGGACTAAGGTCGATGGCAACTCGAAGTGTGAATTGAGACTTAACACAAAGAAAATCAAGTCGTCGATTACTTTTGGGGATGACAACTGTATTGAACAATCTAAACAAGCATAAGAATTAAACCATCGTCGGCAATAAACCCTAAAGCGAGTAAACCGCTGGCAAGGCTTAATTAAGATACCTGTCAAAATTATTCAAGACATGATAATCGACGATCACATCATCGAGGCTTAACGTGTCTAAAGCGACACGTTAGCCCCGACGATGTAGATCGTCGGGGACGAGTTCTTACCTCTGCTCCGAGGAAGCAAGAACTCGTCGAAGAAGACCTCTTGCGAGGGTTGGCGATGCGCCGGAAGTAGATTGATTTGATTGTGTGATTGATTGAGATCTCTTTTACATGTACAAACTATCGGGATATTTATACCCGAGGTTACAACAGAACCCTTGTAGGGCACGATCTTATCTACAACTAACAAACAAACCCTTGCGGCAGACTTAAGCCACAGATTAGATCTACACTACTTAATTTACAAGATACAATTGCCTAAAACCGAGCTTTATCTCTATTTGGCAACTTCCTTGAAGCTTACTTCGAGCCCAGACCAAGCCCACGTTGACACTGTCAACTCACAACCCGTATCGGCCCACGACCAAACCAAATCCGTATCGGCCGATACGCTCTTTATAGCAACACCTCCCCAGTCCGATACGGTTACCGGGTCCGATACAAAGCCTGGTCCGACTCCAACTCAATCCTTCCTCTCTGCTTCGGTTTCCTCTTTTCTTTCCGAGTCGATTACCAAAATCCGTCGTTAACACCCATGTCTTAAGGTGCAACAATGAGGCGGCAGATCAATTAGCCCAGTTTGGCTCTAGACGAGAAGCTGCCCTGACTGATGTTTTTGTAGAGCATCTTCACGAGCCGACTGTTGCTAGAAAGCGAGCCACCGAAGAAGAGGTTACAAACTAAGTTTCCATGCTTGATGCTGACTGGAGAACGCCCTTTATCAATTTTCTGACTCGGCAAGTGTTACCCGAAGATCGAGATGACACAGAGCGAATCCGACGTCATTGTCAGAATTATGTCATGGTAGCTTCGGAGTTGTATAGAAGAAGCCCATCTGGAGTCTTGTTAAGATATGTTACACCTAAGGAAAGACGACAATTGTTGCAGGATATTCACTCGGGAATTTACGGCAGTCATGCTGTGGCACGTACTTTGGTGGGCAAGGCTTAACGGCAAGGTTTTTTCTGGCTCACAGCAGTTACTGACGCAGATAAAGTGGTTGAACCTGTGAAGGTTGCCAAGTTTTTGCTCGACAAAGTCATGTTCTAGCCCAAGAGTTGCAAACGATACCGCTTTCATGGCCCTTTGCAGTTTGGGGTCTGGATATGGTTGGTCCTGTCGAAACTTGGTTTTGGCAATAAGAAACTGGGGGTAGCAGTCAAGTGCCAAACACGATGGATTAGTGTGCAAAGGGATTTAGACAGGTTCAGGCCTTCTATAAAGAAGTAATACCCTACTCCTGTTTCGGGGATTTGATCCGCCGAGTGGTTTATTGATCTCGTGATCTCTTTTCTCTTATGTCGATCTCTTTCTTCTCTCCTATTTTTTCCGTATCCCTCAAGGGACGTCCTACCCTCCTTATATAAGCTTAGAGGGTAGGCTCACAAGTCGGAGACCTAAACACATATGGTATCAGACTCCATAATACTCCTGACTCAGGACTATAAGCTGTTCCTTATTACACGAGGTAACATAATACTTAAGTCCTAAGCCAATTACATAATCATGATACCTAACCTATCCCCTATAGTCAGTCGGATAAACTAGCCGTGTGGGTATATGGTACCCATAATCTCCACAGTAGCCCCTGAGATCTTCACAGTCGACGAGATAACTTTGCCTCAAACCAGAATAACACATAGCCGAGTGCCTCCTTAGCCGAGTGCTTCCATCACCTCTGCCTGAGTCTCCCGAGTGCTTTGTCATCCAATAGAAAGGCTATGAAGGGCTGAAAAACATTTCAAAAATTATCAAGAATATATACTTAGGTGCATCGACTATGTGTTTAGTTAAACAAACTAAGCATATAGTCAAGAACTATAATAATCATACTCATCCGAGTGAAATAAATGCCTAGCCTAAGCCAAAGGCAATCATAAAAAATCATATAACACATAACCTTCTAATCAAGGCATAGTGTATAATGACCCCGAGTACTGGCAAGCTCATGCTATCCGAGTCGTTATGCTATCCGAGTCCTCTCAAAGCATACAACTCGTCCATCCTCAAGAATATGTTGTATAAACAATAAAAAATCCGAGTTAATAAATCTTAATAGATTTATCATTCATTCGAAGAATATGACCAAAATATTAAAAAGCCTAAGCCATAATATTGGTCTTAATAAAAAAGCACACCAAGGTGGAAAAATAGCATTGATTTAATATAAAATCAATTGCTTTGTAAAAAACCAAACAGCTCCCGTAACCTATAGAAAAGTTACCAGGACAGTTATAAAAAACTTTATTGTTTGTCACCTTCCAAGTTGCATCGTACCAACCCTCAAAAGTTGTGTAACTGCTGTATGAAAGGATTTTGAAGGCATCGGGCAGTAAAGTACGCGCATATTGCCAGGGCAAATCTGCTTAAGTCCCTAGAGACACGTGTCAAGCCACACCTGAATCATGGGCTGTAAGCTTCTCATGGGTCTCGGCCCAAATACGAGAAAGCCTACCGATACCCTAAAATTCACTGAAGCACCGTTGTCTTCCCCACCGCTTCATCTTCAGAAAATTTCCCCTTTCACGCTCCTGTTCACAAGCTCTTCCGAAGAAACCTAGAACTCGAGCGCATCCAAATCCATCCATCCAGAAGCTCAAAGTTCCATCAAGATTCACCGCGCGCATCCAGCTCCCAACATTCCTTCCAAGAATCCTCGCTCCCAATCACCAGATTCGTTCTCCCACAAACTGTATCCATGGCAGAGGAGAGAGAAATCCCCTTCGACCAATGGGCAACGTCAGATGTGAAAGAATCAACCCTGCGGGAAATGGTGAAGGATGGAGTTCTTCCTACCAAGGAAAACATCGGCTGGCGCCCGGCGTACGACGAAGAGTTCCCAACTCCAAACACCGGTGAGATCGTAGTCTTTACCCACTTTTTCTATTGTGGATTTGGTCTTCCCACTTCCGAATTCTTCCGTGGTATCCTCGATTACTACGGTCTCCAAATTTATCATCTGAATCCAAACTCCATTCTGCACATCGCTATCTTCATCCATGTGTGCGAAGCCTTCTTGGGTATCTATCCTCACTTCAACCTCTTCTGCCACATATTCTCTCTTAAGGCACACCCAACCAAGGATAACCCTTGCGTCATTGGTGGCGCCGGATTTCAACTCCGCGGTACTCTCCGCAAATATTACTTTTCTCTTCCCCTGAAATCTTCCAACAAGGGCTGGCATGCAAACTGGTTTTATATCTCAAACCCTGCCCCTAGCTTGCCTAACTTCATTGGTCTCCCACCAATCCAACGAGCCAACTGGAATACTCTGCCAGAAGATCAAGATTGGATAGAAGCTAACAACCTCCTGGCCAAAATCCTGGAAATGCAGAATAAAGGCCTCCAAGGAGAACAAATCACCCGGCACTTCATCAAATGCCGACTGGCTCCAATCAAAGAAAGGTCTAAGCCCGCATTTGAATACGAAGGCCAGAGTGACCCCAATCGGGAGGACCGTGAATCCCTGAATTTCCAGGTCTTGTGCGCTCGTATTTACAAAATCTTCTCCTCTGGAGTTGCAGTGGATTATAGCAATAAGCTGCCGTTTATTCCCTTCAATCTTCATCGACCTCCTCCTCCGGTAAGTAGACTCTGCATCGTGAATCATTTTTCAATCTATCCATGCTCTTCGATGTATCTTAAGAATATTACTTGCAGGCAAATGCTCTGATTATCTCCCGGCCATATAAAGTGTATCATGAAGATACACCAGCCCAGCCGACTACCAAGAAACCGACTGGCGGCCCAAAGATCAAACCTCAAGCTAAAAGCAAACGAGCTGCGTCCGTTGAAGAGACCAGCAAACATGCTTGCAAGCAAAGGAAACTGGTTGTAGATGACTCGGACGAAGAAATCAAGGAAATACATACCCCGACAGCCAACATAAGCTCTCCCAAGCCATCCACGAGATCTGCTCCAAAAATCAGAAAATCCAACAGGTATTCTTCTCTCAACCAAATTTATCTTCTCATTGAAAACCCGTTTGATTCCATCTTAACCATCTTTATTTTCTTCTGCAGAAAACCTCAGGACATAGATCCCATCGGGCAGACAGAAAAAATAAATCCATCCGCAATGCCCGAGAAGCCAAAATTCACAGAACATGGGTTCCAGAACCCTCTCCCGAGTGAGGACATCCCCGAGGAAGAGCCCCCGACTGCCAGTCAAGCTAGCCCAACTGGAAATCAGTTAGATAGGAGAGAGCAAGTCTCAACCAGTCAAGAAGCTCCGACTGAAGATCCCTCATCAACCAAGGATCAAACAACCAGGGACGCCGCCACCCAAGAAAACCGTTCTGAAGCGACAACAGGTAAACTTCGATAATCATCAGACTCCTGTCTCAAATGCATCTTCTGACTTCTATCTCCATTCATCATGCTCAAATCAAACAGCCGAAGAAGAAGAAGTTATTCGATTGAAGTCCACAGAAGCGTCAATGCCTCCAATCAAGATCGAGTGGCATGATGCCGACGGCAAAAAACAAGGCATCATATTAAACAAACAGAAAGAAACTGAAGAACGTGACGCCCTTGTTGCCAGCCTTAATGAAGCCACTCAACTAATGAATGTAAGGGCAAATTCCCCATATCTCAATTGCATAATCTTTTATAATCAACTGACTCAGTCTTCATAATGCAGAGAATATATCGTCGTTCACAGGCCAAGTCAGATACTCTAGAGAAGCTTGTGCCTCATGTCAACTCCTTGGAAAACATCCAGCAAGACCTCAAGGAAGCCATGGAAGAGGCTGCAGCCAGAGAAGTTGTCCTTCGGGAAGAAATCAATAAGCTTCGAGATATGAACCTGGAACTTCGCGGTTCAATCGGAGGTAATAGAAACCAGCTCATCTGTTCTTGTTTAATCCGTTCGACTCCAATAACCCCAGCTCTTCATGTTGTATCCAATTTATCTGAGATTGACTCTCTCAAGGCTCAGCTAAAGAAAGCAGAGACTGATAACGCCAAACTTGAATCTGACAAAGATAAAGCTTTAGAAGAGATTGAAGGTAACCCTTGAAACTCATACTCATTGATCTAACTGATCTCGGTCATTTGTATAATCTGAATCATATCAAACTTGTAGCTAATAAGATTAAATCCCATGCTCAATTTGAAGTCTTTGCCGAGAAAGTCCGAAGAGCCGAAAGAGTCAGGGACGACATTGCCAATGCAGCTATGCCGATACTGTCGGCGCTGTATGAAAACGGCCTCGGGACAAGCAATATGGATGCCATTGAAATCTTTGACAAACTCAGGACGGCTCCAAAAAAGTATATAGAGAATATCACTGATGCCGCTGTCATGAGTGCAAGTCAAGCCTTGGCGATGACGAAATCGCTCTATCCTCGGGTGGACATAAACTCAATAGGAGATGGCTTCACTGATGGCACTTCCGATGAACAAGCCTTGGAGCTGATCAATGAAGCATAGGAGTCGGCCAAGAAAATTGCTGCCGATGTAACTGAAAACTTCCAGGGATAACTTCTTTGATGTAAAGCACTGTTGTAATCTAACTTGTAAATTCTCAGTTTATTTATGCTTATGCCCTAATTTAAGTCTTCGCATTTAATTTCTTAAAAATTTTCGTCCGACTGTCACCAAGCCTAGACTTGATTAAGCCATCAAAATTTTTTTCAGTCCTTATTTGCTTAACTCAAACCAGAACACTAAACAATGATAAACCAAGTATGAACAAGTCATTATTGATAAGAAACTTCGCACTTTATTGATATTCATAGCCCCCGACTGACAACTCAAGAAGGTAACTAACTTGAAGTCGGCAGTCGAGAAAAACATGATAAAATAAGTCTAAGTATAATGTTGACAAAGGTGCTCAATATTCTATGAATTCTCCAACATGGCCCCATCTTCGCGCTTCAAACGATATGCTCCTGGCCGAGTCACCTCAGCAATTATATAAGGTCCTTCCCATAATGGAGATAACTTATGTCTATCCTTTGTAGTTTGAATCTTCCGTAAAACCATATCACCAACGATAAAAGCTCGTGACCGAACGTTTCGATTATGATAACGTCAAAGTCCTTGAAGATACCTAGCCGACTGAACCAATGCAGCCTCACGAGCCTCTTCCAGTCGGGTCAAGTCATCAACTCGGTCTTGATCATAACGTTCATCATTGAAACCGCGAACTCGAAAAGATTCGAACTCCATCTCACTTGGCAGCATTGCTTCAGCCCCATAGACTAAAAAGAAAGGTGATTGGCCAGTAGCCCGACTGGGCGTAGTCCGCAATGACCATAGTACCGAAGGCAACTCTTGGACCCATCTTTCGGCATAAGGGCTTAGCCTATCAAACACTCGGGCCTTGATACCTTGAAGAACCATGCCATTGGCGCATTCAACCTGCCCATTGCTTCTCGGGTGTGCCACCGATGCCTAGCAAATCTTGATTCCAAAATCCTCGCAAAATTCTTTTAAGACGCCGCCAGTGAACTGAGTCCCATTATCGGTTGTAATCCTGTTAGGAACACCAAACCGATGCACAATATTTAAAATAAAATCTCGCGCCTTATCCGCAATTATTGTAGCAACCGGTCTAGCCTCAATCCACTTGGAGAACTTGTCAATTGCGACGAATAGATGTGTAAATCCTCTTGGAGCCTTTTTGAAAGGACCCACCATGTCCAGGCCCCAGACCGCAAAAGTCCATGACAATGGGATTGTTTGTAACTCTTGGGCTGGAACATGAGTTTGCCGACCGAAGAACTGACAACCTTCGCATGTGCGGACCACCTTGTTGGCATCAGAAACCGCCGTGAGCCAAAAAAAACCTTGCCTATAGGCCTTGCCCACAATAGTACGTGCTGCAGCATGACTACCGCAAATTCCCGAGTGAATATCCGGCAACAATTGTCGTCCCTCCTCAGGCGTGACGCAACTTAATAGAACTCCAGACGGGCTTCTTCTGTACAACTCCGAATCAACCATGACATAACTCTAACTGCGATATCGGATTCGCTCTGCGTCATCCCGGTCTTCTGGTAACTCCTGCCGAGTCAGAAAATTGATGAACGGCGTCCTCCAGTCGGCGTCGAGCATGGCGATCTGGTCTGTAACTTCTTCATTAGCAACTGATTTTTTAGCAACAGTCGGTTCATAAAGGTGTTCTATAAAAACATCAGTCGGGGCTGCTTCTCTCTTGGACCCAAACTGTGCCAATTCATCTGCCGCCTCATTGTTGTGCCTTAAAACATGAGATAACTCCAGGCCGTCAAACTTGTCTTCCAGCTTGCGAACTTCTTGTCGATAGGCCGCCATATTATCGTATAAGCAGGACCAATCCTTCATTACTTGATTTACCACCAACTGGGAATCTCCTCGTACAACCATCCATCGTATGCCGAGTGACACAGCAAGTCATAAGCAGTGAAGTAAAGCTTCGTACTCGGCGACATTATGTGAGGCAGGAATGTGTATATGAACAGCATACCGTAACCTCTCCCCAGTCGGGGAAATCAAGACAACTCCTGCTCCCAAGCCGGTAACTCGTTTAGACCCATCAAAGTGCATGGTCCAATATTGCAGCTCCTCCCTAGGTACATCTTCTTGACACTCGGTCCACTCGGTCACAAAGTCAGCCAAGATTTGAGATTTTATAGACTTTCTGGCTTTGAAGGTAATATCCAGCGGCATCAATTCCAAGGCCCACTTCGCGATATGCCCAGTAACCTTCCGGTTATGGATGACATTGCCGAGTGGAAAAGACGTGAACAAGGTAACTGAGTGACTCTGAAAAAAATGGGCCAACTTCATGACGGTAATTAAGACTCCATATAGCAAATTTTGTACCTGGGGGTCACGTGTTTTGGATCCGGCCACCACCTCGCTGACGAAGTAGATCGGCCTTTGAACTTTTTGAGCTTGTCCTTCTTCCACGCTTTCGACGACCAAGACCGTGCTGACCACCTGGTAGGTTGCGGAAACATAGAGCAATAAAGGTTCTTGAGGGTGAGGTGACGCCAACACGGGTGGCGTTGTGAGGAACTCCTTGAAGTCTTCAAAAGCTTTCTGGGCCTCCAGGGTCCATTGAAATTCGTCGGTCTTCTTGAGCAACTCGAAAAAGGGCATGCCTCATTCACCAAGTCTGGAAACAAAACAGCTCAGCGTCGCCTTACAACCGGTAAGCTTCTGGACATCCTTCTGGGTACTCGGGGGCTTCATATTTCGGATAGTGTTGATCTTCTCTGGATTGGCTTCAATACCGCGATGAGACACCATAAAACCGAGTAACTTGCCTGACGACATTCCAAAAGTGTACTTCTCCGGGTTCAACTTCATTCTGAAGGCCCGAATATTTGCGAAAGTCTCTTCTAAGTCAGCAATCAGATCCTGTTTTTGCTTGGTCTTGATGACGACATCGTCGACATAAGCTTCCACGTTCCTCCCGAGTTGACTCTGAAGGCATCTCTGGATCATACGCTGATAAGTAGCTCCGGCGTTCCTGAGGCCGAAAGGCATCGTGATGTAACAATAAGCTCCGAATGGGGTAATGAATGATGTCTTCAAGCAGTCGGACTCCTTCAAGCTGATTTGATGATATCCCGAGTAACAATCCAAGAAGCTCAGAAGCTCACAGCCGGCTGTTGAATCGACGACTTGATCAATACGGGGCAATCCAAAGGGATCCTTGGGGCAAGACTTGTTGAGATCGGTGTAGTCTACACACATGCGCCATTGCCCTGTCTTCTTCCGAACCACAACCGGGTTGGCCAACCAGTCGAGGTGGTAAACTTCTTTGATGAATCCAGCCGCCAAGAGCTTGGCGAGTTCCTCCTTGATAGCATCCCTTCGATCTTGAGCAAAACAGCGAAATCGTTGCTTTATAGGTTTCGCGTCCTCTTTATCATTTAATGAGTGCTCAATCACCTCTCTAGGAATACCCGGCATATCAGATGGTTTCCAAGCAAATATATCTTTATTGTTTTGTAGAAAGGTGAGGAGCGCGCTTTCCTATTTGGGATCTAACTCGGCGCCTATTACAGCAGTTTTGGAGGGATCAGAGGGATCAAGGGGAATCTTCTTTGTCTTGGCGTCGCCTTCTCCCGACATGACTATCTTCTTTGCTGGGATCTCGCCTTCGCCTGATGTTGATGCAGCCAGTCGGATCTCCTGTTGGCCGAGTAACCTCTCACGAGTCTGGGCCATGTCGCAACTTTCCTTGTCGCAGGTGAAGACTTATTTGACGTCGCTACGCAGGGAGATGACTCCATTGGGTCCAGGCATCTTCATCATGAGGTAGGTGTAGTGCGGGACCACCATAAACTTGGCAAGCGCAGGTCTTCCAATGATTGCATGATAAGCTGCTTCGAAGTCGACAACCTCGAAGCTGATGTTCTTTATTCGGAAGTTTTTCCGAGTGCCGAAGGTGACCGGAAGGGTGATTTGCCCGAGTGGCGTAGATGACAGCCCTGGGATGACTCCATGAAAAGCGGCTGAACTCGGCTTCAATTCTGATCTCGGGATTTGCATCTCGTCCAGAGTCTTGGCGAAAGGGATGTTGAGGGCGCTACCGCCGTCGATGAGGACACGCTTGAGCTTGACGTTGCGAACCACCGGGTCTAGTACCAGGGGATACCGTCCCAGGTGAACCACTCGGTCAGGGTGATCTGAGCGGTTGAACGTGATAGCCACCTCCGACCATTGTAAGTAACGTGGGACTTCAGGTTGTACAGCATTGATTTCTCTATCAGTCAGCTTCTGCTTCCTCTTCGACTCGTACGCTAGCGGTCCTCCAAAAATGTGGTTCAACTCGGTCCTGTAATCTTGAAAAGGCTCTGAGCCACCAGCTGGGTCGTTCCTCTTGGTTCCTGAAGTGCCGGCTCCATCTGACGGCTTCTGGTGTAATTGACTTACATATTGCTCGGCGAACTGTTTGTAGATGAAATAATCTTTGGCCGCGTGCTTGTGATTCGGGTGATGAGTGCATTGGGTGTTCATGATCTTGTCGTAGGCGGCGATTCGGGGACGCTGTTGTTGGTAGTTACACGTTGCGGCGACCAGATCTGTGAAGATTATGGGTACCGGATACCCTCACGGCTGGCTTATCCGACTTACCATAGGGGATAGGTTATGACTCATGATTATGTAAACCAGCTTATGACTTGGGTGGTACGTTACCATTGAGATAAGGTAACGGCTCATAGTCCAAAGTTGGTAAGATTGAGGAGTCCAACATAGAGTATGATAGGGTCTCCGACTTGTAAGCCTACCCTCCGAGACTATATAAGGAGGGTAGGGCGTTCCTTGAGAGATAGACGACTACATAGAAAAAATACACATGAATACACAAACTCACGAGGGCACATATTGAAAAAGATCAAGAGATCAATAAACCACTCGGCGAATCGAATACCCAAAACAGGAGTAGGGTATTACCTCTAGTTAGAGAGGGCCTGAACTTGTCTAAACCTCTTTGCATACTAACCCATCGTGTTTGGCGCTTGACTGCTACCCCCAGATTCTTATTACCGAAACCAAGTTTTGACAGTTGGCGCGCCAGGTAGGGGCTGTGTGTCAAGTTTTCTTCTACATCTCACTGACAAGCGCGATGGGATCTTCATCAGGCTTCGACGACCTCGTCTTCGCCCCCGGGCAAGCGTTTCGCTTCGGTAGCCTCGACTTCATCATCGACAAATTCGGTAAGCTCTCTCTCCTCGACTCGGATTCGGACTAGTCGGGAAGGGGAAACCCCTCGGCGCCGTTCGGGTTACCGGATGACGCTGAGATCTACCACAACCTTCTGTCTTCCAAGTTGGATTCGATCCACTTGGGAGAATCTTCTTCATCATCTTCATGCTGCAATACGGGCGCAAGGGAAATTGCTGTCATACTCGAACGACTCGGGTCATACTCGTCTACGGACCTCGACGAACACCTCAGCTCCACCAACTTCGACGACCTCTACGACATCTCCACGGACGACATCAACAGCTTCGACTTAGACAAAGATTACTACGATCCGGCACTCCTTGACGTCCTCATGGCCGAAGTAGCCGAGACCAACTCGGCCATGGCCCGGAGGATTGCGGAGGAGGAACGAGCCAAGCTTGAGCAAGAGCACAAGCGTGTGGAGGAGGAGAAAAAGCGCAAGGAGGAGGAGCTCAAGAAGAAAGAAGAAGCTGACAAGAGGAAATGAGACATGAGGGCGACTGGGCGCTCTGCCCGCGAGGCCATATTGCAGACATGAGTCGACAACGCCAATATCTTCCACATGCCTCAACAAAACGCCGTAGCTGCCCTCACCCTCATCGACACCGTCATCGAAGCGGCACCCGTTGCAGTAACACCACTTTTAGACAAGATCAAGACCATCATCGCGTCTACAGCCAACGGCCCTCCTTCTAGCTCCGCGCGGAGACCTACTGAGTCCATCGCCGAAACACTTGAAAGAAGCCGCCTACCACCGCTATGATCCAAAGAATACAAGAGGCCCGATCAGAGCAAGACACCCGTCAAGTCTAAGGACCCTCCCCACGCAGCATGGAAGCATCAAGAACAATCGGCCGACTCTCATGAGAGAGGTCATGGTTGACCACCCGTCCACGATCAGATTCGTCGCAGCAACAACTTCAACCATCCAAGCAGCTCCCGAAGGCCCCCGCTGAGTGATTTGAGTGAGGTCCTTGACCGGTGCCATCGGGAGCGTGACCGATGCTCTTATGAAGACCGAAGGAGATCGCCTGACAACTACGACGATGGAGTGCCCGCGTTCACTCGGGACCTGCGTCGAGTGGTTTCAAGCCCACTAGGATCGACAAGTACGATGGCAAGACTGACCCCGAGTCGTGGCTGACCATGTACACCCTTGCCATTCGCGCAGCAGGAGGAGACAGCAAGGCCATGGCAAACTACCTGCCCGTTGCTCTCGCCGACTCAGCCAGGAACTGGCTCACGAGTTTGCCAAGAGGCTAGATTGACTCGTGGAGCGAGCTTCGCGACCACTTCATCGCCAACTTCCAGGGTACTTTCGAAAGGCACGGGACCCACTTTGCTCTCTACAACGTCATCCAGAAGTGTCACACCCCGATTTTCGATCGGGAATAAAAATTACCTAATAATACATTTTCCAGAAATTAAATAAAAATCAAAAGCAATTTAAACAAGTGAAATTAGCAAGGAAATTAAAATTCTCCTTTAAAAATCATGGCCGGAAATATTTTTGTAATATTCTCTGTGCCTTAAAGTACTCTCCAAAATTTTTCGTGAATTTTTGGAGCTCAAGAAATAATTTTAAAGTCACAAAGGTCATTTAATCAATTAAATTAATTGAAAAACAATTAAAAAGGTCTCCTTTTGTTTTGGGCCGTTTCCGGCCCAAAACCCCTCTCTCTCTCCCGCGGCCCATGCGGCCTCAAGCCTCCTTCCTCTCTCCCTCCGGCCCAGCTCGGCCCGTAGCCGCGCCCGCGCCGAAGTCTGAATTGCCTCCCTCCTCCTTCCTCCGGCCGGTCAAGCCAGCAACCGCCCCGCCGCCATTTCCGCCGGCCACCACCCCACTCCGCCGCGATTTCCGGCCGCCCCCGGCCACGATCCTCCACCTCCGCGCCTATAAAACCCGCGCCCCGGGCCGCTCTCTCCCTTTTCCTCTCTTTCCGCGAGCGCGCCGCCCGGCCGCCGCCTGCCGCACCCGCGCCCCGGCCGCCTCCCGTGCTGCCGCGCGTCGCCTCCGCCGGTGCGCCGCCGCCGCTCCGCCGCCGAGCCGCTCGCGCCGTCGCCCGGCCGTGCGCCCGTGCGCACGCCGTTGCCGCCCGAGCGCCTTGCCGCCGCCTTCCTCCTTCGCGTCGGTCGTCCTCGGTGAGCCCTCCCCTTCCCCTCTTCTTCCTCCCCTCTGGCGTCCCTAGCCGCCGCGCTGCCGCGCGTCGCCTCGCCGCGTCCGGCCGCCGTGCTGCCGCGCGCCGTCTCGCCGCGCCGGTGCGCCGCCGCCGCCACACCGCCGTCGCCGCTCGCCGGCCGTCCCCGCCGGTGGCCGCGCCGCCGCTTCGCCGTCGCTCGGCCGTAGCCGCCGCCGCCGTGCTCTGGCCGGGTCGGCTAGGGTTTCGGCCGAACCCTAGCCGTCCGCCCGGCCGTAGAGGCCACCCCGGGCCGGCCCACCACTTCCTCCGGCCCAGTGGCTGTTGGGCCGTTTGGCCCATCTCCCTGCAAAAGTCTATTTTGCGTCCCCCTGCTCTTTTCTCAGGCCGGCCCATCACCCCGCTCGGCCCGTGGGCCATCTTCTCACGAAAGTCCAATCTTGGTCCCTCGTATTTTTGGGCCGTCAGCCCGTTAGTCCTCTCTCCCAAAGTCCACTTCACGTCCCTCCCAGCCCTTTCTCCTCTATTGGGCCGTCGGCCTATTATCTTTTATCCACACAAAAGTCTACTTTACGTCCCTCGGCCCTTTTAACTTTTTCCCGAGAAAATCTAGCTCATCTCCTCAAGTCCAGTTAACCTCCCTCTCAGCCTAATTTTCCCCTTTCTCCTGCAAAGTCCTTTTCACCTCCTTTTTCTCTCCGGTTCGCCGACTTTTGTGTCGCCGACGCGTGGGCCCCCTTTGTTTAATCCGGTCCACACCCAGACCACGTGGCCGCCCGCGGCTTCGCCACGTTGGCGTCCACGTCGGCGCTACCTTCTCCCTTTCGTCCGCCGTGGTCGCCACGTCAGTGCCACGTGGTGCGTCCGCACCCGTGCGTGCGTGGACTTGGTCCACCGTGGACTGTCCGCCCCTTGACCCGTTGACACGTGGGACCCGCCGTTCCGGCACCGATTCCCTTTGATGATGTCAGCGTAGTCCTTTCCTTTGTAAAATTAATTAATAATTCTGCAATAAATCGATTTAATTTCCAGAAATTCATTTAAATGGCTCAAAACTTCTAAAATTCATACCTAATTCATACGAACTCCAAATTGAGCCATTCAACTTGCAAAATTAATCTAAAATAGAGCTCTACATGTTTGTTTACTTTTATGTACTGTTTACCTGGTTTTTATTAGAGTTTTTCCTCGTTTTGCGTGTCAGCGTGTAGATTCCGCCGTTTCGGAAGTTTGCGCTCGCGAGGAAAAGAGTTCGGAAGATTGTTTGAAGAAGCAAGGCAAGTCACACATTTCCCCTTGAGCATGTTGTACCCATTTTGTGAAATGTTTTACGTTTGCAAATAAAGTGCATGTTTTGCTAATTACATGGGAATAGGGTTTACCTATCCGTTCGCTTGTGCCATGTTTACTTGTTTGCTGTCCTTTGTTAACTGTGGGTGATAATTTGACCAGCTTATGTCATTTATGTTGACTTTGCTAGAATTATATATGCTTAGCCATGCTTAATTGCCACTAGCTCATTTGATGGGATAATTACACTTCTACTTTTGGTTTCTAGCTGAGCCGTGTGCTCGAAACATCTTATCATGTTTTATTGGTCGTAATTATCTAACTAAAATATGACTTAATGGTGGGCTGTGGGTGCATGGTTTTGCTTGTCGCGCCCATGGCAATTAAGGACCGGTTCATGGGAAACCCTGTAAGACTTACAGTGCTTACCACAAGCAAGAATGGGCAACTGCTGGATCTGTAGTATAACCCGTCTCTAGCCGACGTACCAGACGAGGGTGGGCGTGATGGAGTTGGGTCGGCGGGGGACATACCCGTTGATCGGCTGCCGGATTCACCGTGGCACGAGGGGGGGCTGTCTACCTTGGACTTAAAGGTGGGGGCGAAACCCGTGGTGGGGACGATTGGTTAGGGAGGGTTATGTGAAGGATCTTGTCACGATCACTCGCATGGTAACGTGTCAGGCATGGCACGGTGACATACGGTGGATCGTGTCTTGTGGGTACAGTTGCGCACCTCTGATCAGAGTAAAACTATTCGAATAGCCATGCCCGCGGTTATGGGCGATCAACCAGATTCACCATGATTAGTCTCACCCTTAATAATTTGTCTCAATGAACTGGTGTAGTTCAGGTGGATTGGTTGGGCCTGTTCAACGTGGGGTAGCGTTGTTCAGTGGAGAATTAATATTGCCTTAATTAAACAACTGTTTTACTGTTTTTAAAGGATAAAGGTTTTCAACTGCTTTTCTGCAAATAGCCGCAAGCCTCCCTTTGTCTCCCCTGTGCACGTCTGCATCATTGGTGTGGCTTGTTGAGTACGGTGGTTGTACTCAATCTTGCTATTTTTCCCCCTTTTCAGAAGTTTAGTACTTCTGAGTTGAAGATGAAGTTAGAGGACCAAGGCTCAGACCCCAGTTGAGTTTGCCTGTGGAGTGGAGCTGAAGCCCCGCTAGGATCGCCTCTTTCCGCTGCTGTTTTCTTTTCGGTGTGAGGACTAAGTGCCTCTATTGTAAATATTTATCGCTTTATTTACGTTTGGGTCTGTTTATTGATTTGTCGTTTTGTGTACCCTTTTGGGTCTGTTTATTGATTTGTCGTTTTGTGTACCCTGGTTAATGCCTGGACAGAGACTTAATACACAAAATGGTCTGGAAATTTGGGAAAATTTCCGGGCGTGACAAGAAGCCAGACAAGTCGCTGAAGGACTACATCCGGCGCTTTTCAAAAAAGCAGAACAAGATCCCCAACATCACCGATGACGTCATTATAGCCGCGTTCCAGAAAGGCGTCTGCGACGAGTTGCTGATCAGGAAATTTGGGCGTAAGCCACCAAAGACGGTCAAGCAGATGTTCGAGACAATAAACTCCTACGCCAAATCCGACAATGCAATCAAGGCCTCATGACAAGACAGGCACGACAAGAAGGACGACAAGCCATCCGAAAGCAGCTGGCGTCCTAAGAAGGACAACGGCAACAACGGCCAAAAAGATCGCAAGCGTAAGCCTGAGGATCTGGTCGCCACAACCTCGAATTACCAACAACAGCGTCCCCGAGTCGCCGCCTATGACAAGATCATGAACGCTCAATACATGCATCACCCAAATCACAAGCACGCGGCCAAAGATTGTTTCATCTACAAGCAGTTTGCTGAGCAGTACGTAGCTCAACTACGCCAGAAGCCGACGGATGAAGCCGGCACATCGGGACCCCAGAGGAATGACCCAGCTAGCAGCTCATATCCTTTCCAAGATCCCATGGGTGAGCTAAACCACATCTTCACGGGACCGCTGGCGTACAAGTCCAAGAGGAAGTAAAAGCTGATCGATAGAGAAGTCAATGCGGCACAACCCGAAGTCCCACACTACCTACGATGGTCGGAGGTGGTTATCATGTTCAACCGCTCGGATCACCCTGACCGAGTGGTTCATTCGGGGCGGTATCCCCTGGTACTAGACCTGGTGGTTCGCAACATTAAGCTCAAGCGCTCGCCAAGTTCATGGCGGTACCACACTACACTTATCTCATCATGAAGATGCCCGGTCCTAACGGAGTTATCACCCTGCGCAACGACATCAGGCAAGCCTTCACCTGCGACAAGGAAAGCTACGACATGGCCCAAAATCGTGAGAGATTACGTGGCCAACAAGAAGTCCGACTCGCTGCATCGACATCTGGAGAAGGCGAGATCCCCACGAAGAAGATAGCCAAGTCGGGAGAAGGCGACACCAAGACGAAGAAGATCTCCCTTGACCCCTCTGATCCTTCTAAAACTGTTGTAATAGGCACGGAGTTAGATCCCAATAGAAAAACGCGCTCGTCACCTTGGAAACCGTCTGATATGCCGGGTATTCCTAGGGAGGTGATCGAGCACTCATTATACGTCAAAGATGATGTGAAACCTATCAAACAACAACTCTGTCGCTTCGCCCAAGATCAAAAAGATGCCATCAAGGAGGAACTCGCCAAGCTATTGGCCGCCGGGTTTATCAAGGAGGTTTACCATCCCGACTGGTTAGCCAACCCGGTCCTGTTTCGGAAGAAGACAGGGCAATGGCGCATGTGCGTGGACTACACCGACCTCAACAAGTCTTGCCCTAAGGATCCTTTCAGATTGCCCTGTATTGATCAAGTCATCGATTCAATAGCCAGCTGCGAGCTTCTAAGCTTCTTGGATTGTTACTCGAGTTACCATCAGATCAGCCTGAAGGATCCGACTGCCTGAAGACATCATTCATCACCCCGTTTAGAGCCTATTGCTACATCACGATGTCCTTCGGCCTAAAGAATGCCGGAGCGACCTATCAGCGTATGATCCAGAGATGCCTTCAGACCCAGCTCGGGAGGAACGCGAAAGCCTACATCGACGATGTCGTCATCAAGACCAAGCAGAAGGAAGACCTGATCACCGACTTAGAAGAATCCTTCGCAAATATTCGGGCCTTAAGAATGAAGTTGAACCCGGAGAAGTGCACTTTCGGTGTGCCGTCAGGCAAGCTGCTTGGCTTTATGGTGTCTCATCGCGGCATTGAGGCAAATCCAGAAAAGATCAATGCTATCCGGAACATGAAGCCCCTGAGTACCCAGAAGGACGTCCGGAAGCTCACTGGTTGCATGGCGGCGCTGAGCCGATTTGTTTCCAGACTTGGCGAACAAGGTATGCCTTTTTTCAGGTTGTTGAAGAAGACGGACGATTTTCAATGGACCACCGAGGCCCAGAAAGCTTTTGAAGACTTCAAGGAGTTCCTCACAACGCCACCCGTGTTGGCGTCACCTCACCCTCAAGAACCTCTGTTGCTCTACGTTTCCGCAACTCATCAGGTGGTCAACACAGTTTTGGCCGTCGAACGCGAGGAGGAAGGACGAGCTCAGAAAGTTCAAAGGTCAATCTACTTTGTTAGCGAGGTGCTGGCAGGAGCCAAAACCCGCTACCCTTAGGTACAAAAACTGTTATATGGAGTACTAATTATTGCTAGGAAGTTGACCCATTATTTTCATAGTCACTCGGTTACTATGGTCACGTCCTTTCCTCTCGGCGATGTCATCCATAACCGGGAGGTTACCGGGCGCATTGCGAAGTGGGCTCTGGAGTTGATGCCGCTGGATATTACTTTCAAGACGAGGACGTCTATAAAGTCTCAAGTCTTGGCGGATTTTGTGGCCGAGTGGACCGAGCGACAGGAAGATGTACCTAGGGAGGAACTGCAGTACTGGACCATGCACTTTGACGGATCTAAACGAGTCACCGGCCTGGGAGCGGGAGTTGTGCTGATTTTCCCGACTGGGGAGAGGCTACGATATGTCCTTCATATTCACTTCCTCGCTTCACATAACGTCGCCGAGTACGAAGCTTTACTTCATGGCCTACGAATCACTGTTTCACTCGGGATACGACGGATGGTTGTACGAGGAGGTTCCCAGCTGGTGGTCAACCAAGTAATGAAGGATTGGTCCTGCTTGAATGATACCATGGAGGCCTATCGACAAGAAGTTCACAAACTTGAGGACAAGTTTGATGGACTGGAGTTATCCCATGTCTTGAGACACAACAATGAAGCGGCAGACGAGTTGGCGCAGTTTGGGTCCAAGTGAGAAGCAGCCCCGACTGACGTTTTCGTGGAGCATCTCTACGAGCCGACTGTTGCTAAGAAATTAGTCCCCAATGAAGAAGCTACAGACCAGGTCGCCATGCTCGACGCCGACTGGAGGACACCATTCATCAAGTTTTTAACTCAGCAGGAGCTACCGAACGACCGGGATGATGCGGAACTAGTCCGACGTCGCAGTCAAGGCTATGTCATGGTTGATTCGGAATTATACAAGAGAAGCCCTTCTGGAGTTCTGTGAGATGTGTCACGCCTGAGGAGGGACGACAATTGTTGCACGATATTCACTGTAGTATATGCGGCAGTCATGCTGCGACGCGCACTCTGGTGGGCAAGGCTTACAGACAAGGCTTTTTCTGGCTCACGGCGGTCTCCGACGCCGACAAGGTGGTCCGCACGTGTGAAGGTTGTCTGTTCTTCGCTCGGCAAAGCCATGTTCCAGCCCAAGATCTACAAACAATCCCTTTATCATGACCTTTCGCCTTATGGGGCTTGGATATGGTTGGTCCTTTCAAGAAGGCTCCAGGAGGATTTACGCATCTGTTCGTCGCGATTGACAAGTTTTCCAAGTGGATTCAGGCTAAGCCGGTCGCTACGATAACTGTGGATAAGGCGCGAGATTTTATTCTAAACATTGTGCACCGGTTTGGCGTTCCAAAAAGAATTATAACCGATAATGGGACTCTGTTTACTAGAGGTGTTTTTAAGGAGTTTTGTGAAGATTTTGGAATCAAGATTTGCTACGCCTCGATGGCACACCCCAGAAGCAACGGACAAGTCGAACGCACCAATGGTATGGTTCTCCAAGGCATCAAAGCCCGAGTGCTTGATAGGCTACGTCCTTATACTGGTGTCAACGACGAATTTTGGTAATCGACTTAGAGGTGAAAGAGGAAACCGAAGCAGAGAAGAAGGATTGAGTTGGAGTCGGACCAGGCTTCGTATCGGACTCGGTAACTGTATCGGACTGGGGAGGTGCTGCCAGAAAGGACGTATCGGCCGATACAGATTCAATGTGATTGTTGGCCGATACGGATTGTAAGTTGACAGAGTTAGCGTGGGCTTGGTCTAGGCTCAAGATAAGCTTTAAGGAAGTTGCCAAATAGAGATAAAGCTCGGTTTTAGGCAATTGTATCTTGTAAATCAAGTAGGTTTAGATCTAATCTGTGGCAAGAGTTTGCTGTAAAGACTTGTTGTTTGTTAGAGATAAGATCGTATCCTACAAGGACCCTGTTGTAATCTCGGGTATAAATATCCCGGTAGTTTGTACATAGAAGCTCTCTCACAATCCAATACAACAAACCAGTTCAATCTACTTCGGCGCATCGCCAACCCTCGCAAGAGGTTGACCTTGACGAGTTCTTGCCTTCCCAGAGCAAAGGTAAGAACTCGTTCCCGACGATCGGCATCGTCGAGGCTAGCGTGTCGCTTTAGGCACGTTAAGCCTCGATGATGTGATCATCGTTTATCATGTTTTGAGTAATCTTGACAGGCGTCTTAATTATGCTTCGCCGGCGATCTATTCGTTTTAGGGTTTATTGCCGACGACGGTTTAATTATTATGCTTGGTTAGATTGTTCAATGCATTTACCATCCCCAAAAGCAATCGACGGCTTGATTTTCTTTGTGTTAAGTCTCCACTTTGAGTTGCTATCGACCTTAGTCCTGTTTTGAGATCTAACACAAAGCCTGCTTTCGGTTGTAATTAAGGATATAACTGGGGTTTCAGCCAGTTTTATCTGATACACGTGTTTATTATAATGTTTTCATGTGTATCTGTCATCTACATAAACGGATTGATTAATAGGAATGCATCTGTTATGGATAATTCTCTAGGGTTTATCTGTGATTGATATGTTTATATTGTTTGATTGGTTCATGTAGATTTGCACTAGAGTTTTAGCTAGTGTAGTTATCTTTATTGTTCTTATCGACCGATGCCATTATTCGACAGCAACATGCTGATGAAGGCCGATAAGATCTATGCTTTAATTCTGCTTTATCATGAGTAAGCCGATATAGCTTTGCCCTATCGGCTGGGCTATGATAATGTGTCATCGGCCTATTGGCCGATCGGCCGTTGTTTTCTGACAAGGTTTACTTGTTTCTTGTTGATTGCAGATCAAATCAACTGGCACGCTCTGCACACGACTAGGCAAGCCATTTGGACCTGCACTGGAGTTAAGCAGATCTCCCAGGCCGCCGTGGTAATGCGGAACCCGTTTGGTTGCAAGGCGGGTCGAAATTATGCGCCAACATGCTTTTGGCACGCCCAGTGGGACATCGATTTTCAACTTCACTTCCAGAGAGACCACGCTCCACCGTTTGCCAAAAGCTGTGTTTCGCCAACACGCTTTTGGCACGCCCGGTGGGACTTCAAGAACGCAAGATTTGCAACAGCAACAAGAACATTCAAAATGTCAAAGCAGGCCGAGATCTCCAAGGATAACGTCATCTCCGTAACCGTCGACCAGCTCAACGCAGAACAAAAAGCCGAGATGGACAAGCTGGTTGAGTGGGTTGTCATGACCTTTGGCTTGAAAAATGCTGGAGCTACTTATCAGAGGGCCATGAATTATATTTTTCATGATTTTATCGGTTCTTTGATTGAGGTTTATATAGATGATGTCGTCATAAAGTCAAAAGAGTATGATATGCACTTGGCCGATTTACGCAAGGTACTAGAAAGGGCAAGGAAATATGGTTTAAAGATGAACCCTAACAAGTGTGCCTTTGGCGTATCGGCCGGTCAGTTTTTGGGTTTCTTGGTCCATGAGAGGGGAATTGAAATTACACAGAAGAGTATTGATGCCATCCAGAAAATCAAGCCTCCAGAAAACAAGACCAAGTTACAATCTCTGCTCGGGAAGATCAACTTTGTCTGGCGTTTTATATCAAATCTTTCAGGCAGAATAGAGCCATTCACTCCACTGCTGAAGATAAAGGACGATCACGAATTCGTATGGGGTGATAAGCAACAGAAGGCGCTGGACGATATCAAAGAGTATTTAACCTCTCCCCCAGTTCTAATCCCTCCACAGAAAGGGGTCCCATTCAGACTGTACCTATCGGCCGATGAGAAATCCATCGGCTCAGTCTTGGTTCAATATATTGATGGTAAGGAAAGAGCTATTTTCTTTATCTCAGTAGGAGGATGTTAGACGCCGAGACAAGGTACACGCCAGTGGAGAAATTATGTTTGTGCTTATATTTTTCATGTACTAAATTGAGGTATTATTTACTTTCCAACGAGTGCATTGTGGTAAGTAAGGCCGATGTGATGAAATATATGTTATCGGCCCTTATATTAAAAGGAAGAATTGGGAAGTGGATTTTTGCCTTAACAGAGTTTGACCTCAGATATGAATCGGCCAAAGCGATCAAAGGACAAGCCCTGGCCGATTTCATTGTTCAACACCGGGATGATTCAGTCGCATATGCAGATATCGTACCATGGACGCTGTATTTTGATGGATCTGTCTGCCGACACGGATGCGGTATCGGCTTGGTCATTATATCCTCTCGGGGGGCAAGTTTTGAGTTTGCTTTTACTATCAAGCCCTATTATACTAACAATCAAGCAGAGTACGAAGCGGTGCTTAAAGGCTTGCGGTTATTACAAGAAGTCGAGGCCGATTCTGTAGAGATCATTGGTGATTCACAACTGGTAACTAATCAACTTTCTGGAGAGTATGAATGCAAAGATGATATCCTCAAAGTCTACAATGAAGAGTGCAAGGTGTTGCTTCAAGCATTCAAGATCGTGACAATGAGGCATATACCCAGGAAGCAAAACTTCGAGGCCAATGATCTGGCTCAGGGGGCATCGGGATACAGGCCGATGGCCAAGGATGTACGGGTTCGAGTCGCTGCCGTGGACGCCGATGATTGGAGATTTGCTATCATTGATTATTTGAAGAATCCTTCCGAACCGGCGTCACGGAAGATGAAATACAAAGTATTGCAGTATGTTCTGTTAGATAATGACTTATACCATCGGACGGTTGATGGTGTCTTGCTCAAGTGTCTAGGTCCTGAGGAGGCCAAAATTGTTATGAGCGAGGTCCACGAAGGGATTTGTGGAACACATCAATCGGCCCATAAAATGAGATGGCTGTTGAAACACATTGGATATTTTTGGCCGACAATGCTAGAGGATTGTTTCAAATATTATAAAGGATGTCAAGATTGTCAGAAATTTGGAGCAATTCAGCGAGCACCGGCATCGGCTATGCATCCAGTCATAAAGCCGTGGCCGTTTCGTGGATGGGGAATAGAGATGATCGGTCAGATTAACCCGCCATCAAGCAAGGGACACAAATATATCTTGGTGGCTACAGATTACTTCACAAAGTGGGTTGAGGCCGTTCCCCTTAAGAAAGTTGATTCCAAGGATGCGATTCAGTTTATCAAGTAACATATCATATATCGGTTTGGATTACCTCAGACAATAACCACCGATCAGGGATCAATCTTCGTGTCCGATGAGTTCGTCCAGTTCGCCGACAGCATGGACATTAAATTATTAAATTCTTCTCCATATTACGCGCAAGCTAATCGGCAGGCAGAGGCTTCTAATAAGACTTTAATCAAGCTAATCAAAAGGAAAATCGACGAACAGCCGAGGCAATGGCACACGACGCTGGCCGATTCCCTTTGGGCGTATCGGATGGCTTGCCATGGTGCGATTCAAGTGCCTCCGTATCAGTTGGTTTATGGACATGAAGCTGTGTTGCCATGGAAAACCAACATCGGCTCAAGAAGGATTGCTTTGCAAGACGATTTAACAGCCGATGAGTACCATAATCTTATGGTCGATGAGTTAGATGACTTGGCGCATGTTCGATTACGGGCATTAGAAAAAATTAAACGTGATAAAGACAAAGTGGCTCGTCATTATAACAAAAAGGTTGTTGCCAAGTCATTTGAGGAAGGGGATCTTGTATGGAAGCTAATAATGCCGATTGGTTCCAGAGATAATAAATTCGGCAAGTGGTCACCTAATTGGGAAGGTCCTTTTCAGATTCATCGATGTGTCCCTCACAATGCTTATTTGCTTAAGGGGCTAGATGGTGAGATTTATGGACGAGCTCTTAATGGCACGTACTTAAAGAAATATTATCGTAGCGTCTGGATTGATTCATGATCGGCCCCTCAGCCGATTTATGATAACAGCCGATGTGCTATGCATCGTCTCTAGACGGCCGATATATACTATCGTCCTTAGTTCAAATTTTACAACATGAGCCCTCATCTTCTAAAATTTGGGGGGCATATATATATATACAATCGCGGAATTTTTCAAGGAATTTTTCAAACAATCAAACAATCTTTAAGGTCAAGGAATATCTGTTTGCAGGATGAATTTCAAGCTGGACTTTTCAGATTAAGGTCAAATTCAGATTTCTGACCGATAAGATCAAAGGATATTTGTTTGAAGGATTTCACAAATAATATTCAAGTTGGAGTTTTCAGATCAAATTCGGCTGCTTGGCCGATAAGGTTTGCGTTTACACAGTATAAAGACAAAATATGCTACATCATCCTATGAAGTCTGCAATAGCTGCAATGGCTTTACGGCGGATCTACTCGATGTCTTCTATAGTCTGGGCGTCATCGGCCGTCGACCCTAGGATCGGCTTCAGCGATTTGCTCAGTGTCGCAAGGTACTTGGCCGATTCCTTCAGCTTTGCCGTCTGGTCTTCTATGGCCTTAGGCGAGGCGGCTATCCCTGCTTCGACTTGGATTTCTTGACGAGTGGATTTCAGCTTCGATTCTAGCTCCGCCTCGAGACGACGGAGTTCTTCAAGTCTGTTTTTTAAGACAATCGGCTCCACCGCTAGCTCGTCCAGTTTGGTCTTGTCAGCGTTAACTTGGGCCTTGCTGGCAGACAGAGCCGATTCCAGTTGGTCACGCTCTCGTCGCTCTGCGAGTCTTTCTTTGGCCTTGTTGAGCTTGAATCGGTATTGCTCCAAGAAGATGGTCGGTGTTAGGACCACCATCAGGTCTTCGGGCAGTTCGTCTTGAATTTCTTGTACCCTGACCCTGATGGGGGTGCAATCTTCCACCAAGTACTCCAGCGAGGACTCCAGCCGATTGGCGATGTCGGTCAGCCGGTTCTTCAGATCGTCAGAGATTGGTGCCCTGGCTGTGCTAGGTAGCTCCTTGTCCTCATCGTCAAGAAACTGGTCGATATCAAAGGAGAACATATCGGCCAGGTTCTACAAATATCAACATGGGTCGAGGTCAGCCTTATTAAACAGGAACCGGCAGAAAGGGGGTCCGAGTAATCTTAGTTACCTGTGTTGGAGCATCAGTGGTCTTTGCATCGGCCTCCCTTTGGTGTGTTGACGCAGTAGGCGAGGGGGTTGGCCGATGTGGTGAAGATGATGGAGCCCTAGGCTGAAAAGGCAAAAAATTGGTAAATAGGGTTATATAAATAGCAAGATAATGCAAAAATCAACTCTTATCGAGACAGTCGGAGAGGGTGGTGGAGAAGGAGAAGGAGTCCTCAATCGGGCTTTAGCTCGTTCACGCCTCTGAAAGGTTGCCTTCTTGGTTCTTGAAGGAGCCGATTGGGTTCTCTCCTTGAGTATAGACGACGCAGCAGCCTGAAAAGGATGTCAAATTATAGCATACCAATAAGAAGGGGATTGCATGAAGTCCAGTAAAAGAAATATTTTAACCTTGCGAACTGCATGTCTAGTCTTCCTTGGTGGGGCAGCACCGGCTTGGTCATCGGTCGATGGGATTGTGGTGGTCTTGGCCGATGGTTTCTTGACGGTCTCAGCCGACGAATCTTCTTCTTCAGACACATCGGTGGCTGCTGCATTGATCTCCTCCTCCATCACTTGTTCATCAAGAAATTCTTCCATGGGGGGGGTCCAGCTCTTCGAGATCGGCTTGGTCGTCAGTTTTGGCCTTCTTGCTGGATTTTTGGGATTTGCCCTTGGCTGGTGCTTTCCTCTTGGTATTTTCTTTAATCATCGGCCCTTGAAGTAGCGTTGAAACCTTTGGGGCAGTAAGGCCAATGATGGATTCCAGGATAGTTGATCTTGATGGAGCTATGGCTTGAGCATAAAAGATTTTCCGTCCACTGTTGCTCACGGATGGTATCGGCCCGTCTGGGACTTGAGGGCTGATACCCTGGATAAGCTCTGTCACATAAAATCTAGCCGATTGGTGGAAAATATGAGCGGCCCACTCTTGCCACCATGCCTGGAAGCTAATGTGGACAAAAGCGTTTAGATGCAACCGGTCGCAATCGCCGAGATTTGGGAGCTCGATTTCAAACGCCTTGCTCATGACCAGCGCCGATGGAACCGTGCCTCTGCTCTCTAGGAGTCTATGAAGATACAAGCTGACAGGGAGTTGCCCAAGCCCGCACTGTCGAGCAGCAACCATTGGGTTGTAAAACTCATAAGATAGGCTGGTGCTTCTTCCCTGAAATATGCCTACTGGGAGCAGGCATGGAGTGAGGCCGATCATGAAAAGTTCTCTTGACTCTGAATCATCATTTATGAAACTCAGCTGAAGATCGTCAGGGAGTTCAAAGTCTCGGTCCGATGTGTAGACAAACATGTCCATCCTAGCTGATGGGGGGCCGGTGAAGAATCGAATGAACCATGTAGACATGTCTTCGGCCGATTGGTCTGTGCCTGGGTAGACAGAGGTTGCTTCCCCATAGGACATGCATCTTCTGGTCCTGGGGTCTTCATGATCAGCATATTTGGAGGGGAAGCAGGAGTCCGATAGTGGAGGCCGATTCACCATGGTGTTGGTGTGGATGGTAAGCCATAGTTGAACAAACCACCATGGTCCTCCATGTGCCACAGTCTATTTTAGCATCAAGTATTGTGTGGAAACATGGAGCAGCCGATAGACAGTTCCCAAGAGGTATCGGCCCAAGGGGATTTGTTTCTTGTCGACCAGAGCCTGAGCCAAGTGTTGACAGTTTGTAGTGGGGCCACAGGTCGATCCACAGAAGACAAATCTCTCCAACCACCATGTTAGGAAGGCTACATGTTCTCGATCTGAGACCGATCCCTATTCCATGTGTTCAGAGATGTACCTGGACCAGCCTCCAATCTTCTTGGTCTTCAGCTTGTGGTTGCTATGTATCAGGAGGCTGAAGGGATTGATCTCGGAGTCAATGTCCAACCCTGTCAGTATCTTGACATCGATTAGAGTGGGGGTCATCGGACCTTGTTTGAACACAAAGGCGTTCAAGGTACTTGACCAGAAATAGCTGGCGGCTGACATGAGTGGCTCGTTCTTATTGGTATCGGCCAGGGATAAAGCGATACATTGGCCGATCCCAATTTTGTCCCAGTGGACTTGCTTGGCAGCAGCAATTCTTTTATGCCAGGTCCTGTATCCGTTGAGTTTCGATGGCCAGGATCTGAAGGTATGTTTCCATGAAGAAACATTGGGCTTGGCTTGCCTAAAGGGGATTCTGTCTGTTTCAGCATTAATCAGCCAAGTCGGATCGCAGTCGCCCATGGGGCCTAGTAAGAAGCGATGTGATTTGTCGTCGGTGGGGATCAGGATTTGGTTTTTGAAGACCTAGGTCATAAGAACGACGATGAAAATATAAGACTCGGCAGGCAAAATTTTGAATCCCTAGTTTGAAGAAATCGGCGGAAAAGTGAGAATGTGGATTTAGAAGGGATTGACTTACCACAGGGACCTCGGAGGCGTAGAACGGAGCGGAGGCCATTGTTGTCGTCGAAAGGGGTCACTGTTGAGGGGGTCGATGTCAATGGGACGCCGAGGGGTCGTCGGAGTTGAGGAACACGAAGGGATTGTCGAATCGTCGGCGGAGGGATGTGAATATGGATTTGCGTGGTTTTCAGCCAAGCTCTAGTAAGGAAGTCGATGGGTTCCTCGGAGCTAATTCCGCCACATTATATAATGAAGCGGAATTGGGGGGCATGTGTTAACGACGGATTTTGGTAATCGACTTGGAGGTGAAAGAGGAAACCGAAGCAGAGAAGAAGGATTGAGTTGGAGTCGGACCAGGCTTCGTATCGGACTCGGTAACCGTATCGAACTAGGGAGGTGCTGCCAGAAAGGACGTATCGGCCGATACAGATTCAATGTGATTGTTGGCCGATACGGATTGTAAGTTGACAGAGTCAGCGTGAGCTTGGTCTAGGCTCAAGATAAGCTTTAAGGAAGTTGCCAAATAGAGATAAAGCTCGGTTTTAGGCAATTGTATCTTGTAAATCAAGTAGGTTTAGATCTAATCTGTGGCAAGAGTTTGCCGTAAAGACTTGTTGTTTGTTAGAGATAAGATCGTATCCTACAAGGACCCTGTTGTAATCTCGGGTATAAATATCCCGGTAGTTTGTACATAGAAGCTCTCTCACAATCCAATACAACAAACCAGTTCAATCTACTTCGGCACATCGCCAACCCTCGCAAGAGGTTGACCCTGACGAGTTCTTGCCTTCCCAGAGCAAAGGTAAGAACTCGTTCCCGACGATCGGCATCGTCGAGGCTAGCGTGTCGCTTTAGGCACGTTAAGCCTCGATGATGTGATCATCGTTTATCATGTTTTGAGTAATCTTGACAGGCGTCTTAATTATGCTTCGCCGGCGATCTATTCGTTTTAGGGTTTATTGCCGACGACGGTTTAATTATTATGCTTGGTTAGATTGTTCAATGCATTTACCATCCCCAAAAGCAATCGACGGCTTGATTTTCTTTGTGTTAAGTCTCCACTTTGAGTTGCTATCGACCTTAGTCCTGTTTTGAGATCTAACACAAAGCCTGCTTTCGGTTGTAATTAAGGATATAACTGGGGTTTCAGCCAGTTTTATCTGATACACGTGTTTATTATAATGTTTTCATGTGTATCTGTCATCTACATAAATGGATTGATTAATAGGAATGCATCTGTTATGGATAATTCTCTAGGGTTTATCTATGATTGATATGTTTATATTGGTTGATTGGTTCATGTAGATTTGCACTAGAGTTTTAGCTAGTGTAGTTATCTTTATTGTTCTTATCGACCGATGCCATTATTCGACAGCAACATGCTGATGAAGGCCGATAAGATCTATGCTTTAATTCTGCTTTATCATGAGTAAGTCGATATAGTTTTGCCCTATCGGCTGGGCTATGACAATGTGTCATCGGCCTATTGGCCGATCGGCCGTTGTTTTCTGACAAGGTTTACTTGTTTCTTGTTGATTGCAGATCAAATCAACTGGCACGCTCTGCACACGACTAGGCAAGTCATTTGGACCTGCACTGGAGTTAAGCAGATCTCCTAGGCCGCCGTGGTAACGCGGAACCCGTTTGGTTGCAAGGCGGGTCAAAATTATGCGCCAATAGCTGGAAGATGGGTTCAAGAGTTGCCTTCGGTACTATGGTCACTGCGGACTACACTCAGTCGGGCTAGCGGCCAATCTCCTTTTTTCTTGGTTTATGGGGCCGAAGCAATGTTGCCGAGTGAGATGGAGTATGAGTCTCTTCGAGTTCGTAGTTTCAACAATGAATGCTATGATCAAGACAGAGTTGACGACTTGAGCCGACTAGAGGAAGCTCGTGAGGCTGCATTGGTTCAGTCGACAAGGTATCTTCAAGGACTTCGACGTTATCATAATCACAACGTTCGGTCACGAGCTTTTATTGTTGGCGACATGGTTCTACGAAAGATTCAGACTACAAAAGATAGACACAAGTTATCTCCACTATGGGAAGGCCCTTATAGGCCAGGAGCGTATCGCCTGAAGCGTGAAGATGGGACCATGGTGGAGAACTCTTGGAATATTGAGCACCTTCGTCGATATCATGCTCTTCTCGACTGCCGACTTCAAGTAAGATGACTTCTTGAGTTGTCAGTCAGGGGCTACACATATCAATAAAATATGATGTTCTTTTTATCAGTAATGACTTGTTCATACTTAGTTTATCATTGTTTCTTGTTCTGATTTGAGTTCAGCAGATAAGGACTGAAAATTTTTTTTGCTGGCTTAACCAAGTCTAGGCTTGGTGACAGTCGAACGAAAATTTTTAAGAAATTAAATGCGAAGACTCAGATTAGGGCATGAGCATAAATAAATTAAGAGATTACAAGTCATGTTTCAACAATGTTTACATCAGCTAATCTATCCTTGGAAGTTTTCTACCACGTCAGCAGCAATCTTTTTGGCCGTCTCTTGTGCTTCATTGATCAGCTCTAAGGCCTGCTCATCGGTGGTACCATCAGCGAAGCCTTCTCCTATGGAGTTTATGTCTACCCGAGGATAGAGCGACTTCGTCATGGCCAAGGTTTGACTAGCACTCATAACAGCAGCATCCGTAATATTTTCTATATACTTCTTTGGTGCTGTCCTGAGTTTATCGAAGACATCAACCGCGTCCAGAGAGCTTGTCTTGAGGCTGTTTTCATAAAGCGCCGATAGTATTGGCGTGGCTGCATTGGCGATATCATCTCTTACTCTTTCGGCCCTCCGGACTTTTTCGGCGAAGACTTCAAATTGGGCTTGGGATTTTACTCTATTGGCTGCAAGTTTGATATGATTCAGATTGCATGAATAACCAAGATTAGACGGATCGAGGAGCACAAGTCTCAGGGGTTACCTTCAATTTCTTCTAAGGCCTTGTTCTTGTCAGACTCAAGCTTGGCGTTGTCAGTTTCCGCTTTCTTCAATTGAGCCTTGAGGGAGTCGATCTCGGATGCATTGGCTATAGCATGAAGACTTGGAATTGTCATAATCAAGCAGATTAAACAAGAACAAGACAAGTTAATTTCTATTACCTCCGATTGAACCCCGGAGTTCTAGGTTCATATCTCGAAGCTTATTGATTTCCTCCCTCAAGACGACTTCTCGAGCGGCTGCTTCTTCTCTGGCGTTCTTGAGATCTTGTTGAATATTCTCCAGACAGTTGACGTGAGGCACCAGCTTCTCGAGAGCGTCTGACTTGGCCATTGAGCGACAATGAATTCTCTGCATTACGAAGATGGAGTCAGTTGATTATATGAGGCTACATAGTCAAAATACGAGAGATATATACATACATTCAACAGTCGAGATGCCTCAGTAAGGCTGGCAACGAGCATGTCGCGTTTTTCAGCCTCTTTCTGCTTGTTCAAGACGATGCCCTGCCTCATGCCCTCAGCATCTCGCCATTCAATCTTTATAGAAGGAACTGAGTCTTTTGAAGACTTCAGTCGGACAATCTCCTCCTCTTCGGTTGCTTGCTCTAAGGATGACAAATGAGATAAGTATTGGAAAATACATTCAAGACAAGAGTCTGAAGACTATTTCAAGCTTACCTGTCCATGGAGCTGGGTCTTCAATTGGCATTTCTTGATCACACGAGCCCTGTGTGTCCTCATCCGGCTGGTTTCCAGTCGGGACTTCCTGACTGGCAGTCGGGAGCTTTTCCAAATGAGTGTCCTCACTCGGGAGAGGGTCCTGAGACCCTTCTTCAGTAGACTTTGGCTTTTCAGGCATTGTTGATTGGCTTGTTTTTTCTATCTACCCGGTGGGATCTATGTCTTGGGGTTTTCTGTAGAAGACGATGAAGATAGTCAAGACAAGCATATTTTCAACGAGAAGATAAATTTGAATAAGCAAGAAGATACCTGTTGGACTTCCTGATCTTTGGAGAAGTTCGTGTGGATGGCCTCGGAGAAGTTATGTTCATCTTTGGAGTCTAAATTTCTTCAGTATCTTCGTCCGAGTCATCTACGACCAGCCTTCTCTTGCTAGCCCGTTTGCTGGTTTCCTCCTCGGCAGCGGTTCTCTTATTTTTGGTCTGCGGTTTAATTTTTAGGCCACCTGCTGGCTTCTTGGTAGTTGGCTGAGCAGGTGCATCTTCGTGGAAGACTTTGTACGGCCTGGAGATGATCAGAGCGTTTGCCTGCAAGCAATACTCTTGAGACATATTGAAGAACAGAAACAAAGAGAAGAATGATACGAGTTGCAGAGTCTACTTACCGGAGGAGGTGGTCGAAGAAGACTGAAGGGAGCAACCGGGAGCTTATGGCTGTACTCCACTGCAATTCCAGACGAGAAGATCTTGTACATGCGAGCGCACAAGACCTGGAAGTTTAGGGACTCACTGTCCTCCCGGTTGGGATCACTCTGGCCCTCATACTCGAAGGCTGGCTTAGACCTTTCCTTGATAGGAGCCAGTTGGCACTTTATGAAATGCCGAGTGATCTGCTCTCCTTGGAGGCATTTGTTCTTCAGCTCAAGGATTTTAGCCAAGAGGTTGTTCGCTTCTATCCAATCCTAGTTTTCTGGCATGGTGTTCCAGTTGGCTCGTTGGATAGGTGGGAGGTCGATGAGTCGGGCAAACTGGGGGCTGGGTTTGAGATGTAGAATCAATTTGCATGCCAGCCCTTATTGGAGGATTTTAGAGGAAGAGGGAAATAATCTTTGCGGAGAGTTCCGCGAAGTTGAAAACCGGCGCCACCAACAACGCAGGGATTGTCCTTATTTGGGTGTGCCTTGAGAGAGAACATGCAATGGAAAAGATTGAAATGCGGGTGGATACCTAAGAAGGCCTCGCATACATGGATGAAGATGGCGATATGCAGCACGGAATTTGGGTTCAGATGATAGAGTTGAAGACCGTAATATTCTAAGATGCCACGGAAGAAATCGCAAGTTGGAAGACCAAACCCGCAGTAGAAGATGTGGGTGAAGACAACGATCTTCGCCGAACGTCAAACGCCAGCCGATGATCTCCTTGGCTGGAATAACTCCGTCTATCACCATCTCCCGCAGGGTCGATTCCTTCACGTCAGAGGTAGCCCATTGGTCAAAGGGGATTTCTCTCTCCTCAGCCATGGATGCGGATTGGGGAAGATGAATCTGGAGCTAGGAGTGGGTATTTTTTTGAGGGAAATGTCGGGAGTTGGTTGCGTGCGAGGAATCCTGATGGGGCTTGAGCTTCTGGAGGGATGGATTTGGATGCGCACGAGTTCTAGGTTTCTACGAAGAGCCTGTGAACAGGAGCGCGAAAGGGGAAATTTTTGGAAGATGAAGCGGCGGGGAAGACAACGACACTTCAGAAGTTTTAGGGTACCGCTAGGTTTTCTCGTGATTGGGCCGAGACCCATGAGAAGCTTACGGCCCATATTATAGGTGTGGCTTGACATGTGTCTTTAGGGACTTAAGCAGATTTGCTCTGGCAATATGCGCATTTCTCATTGCACAATACCTTTAAAATACTTTCATACAGCAGTTATTCAACTTGTTGAAGGTTGGTACGATGCAACTTGGAAGGTGACAAACAGTAAAGTTTTTTATAACTGTCCTGGTAACTTTTTTATAGGTTGCAGGAGCTGTTTGGTTTTCTACAAAGCATTTGATCTTCTATTATATCAATGCTATTTTGCCACCTTGGTGTGCTCTTTTTATTAAGACCAATATTATGGCTGGAGCTATTTAATATTTTGGTCATATTCCTCAGATGACTGATGGGTTATGAGTTTATTAACTCAGCTTTTCTATCCATGAGGTTTGGCTGAGTTGTTTGTTCCGAGGTGACTCGGGCAAAATAACTCGGATAAGCATGAGCTTGCCGAGTACTCGGATTCATTATACACTATGCCTTGATTATAAGGTAATGTGTTATATGATTTTTTATGATCGCTTTTGGCTTAGGCTAGGCGTTTATTTAACTCAGGAGAGCATGACTATTATAGTTCTTGACTATATGCTTAGTTTGATTAACTAAACACATAGTCGGGGGCTACACCTAATTAGGTGCATCAGTCGATGCACCTAAATATCTATTTTTGAAATTTATTTTCAGCCCTTCACAGCCCTTTTTGGATGATAAAGCACTCGGGAGACTCAAGCAGAGATGATGGAAGCACTCGGCGATAGAAGCACTCAGCTAAGGAGTCATTCGGCTATGTGTTATTCTGGTTCGAGGCAAAGTTATCTCGTTGACTGTGAAGGTCTCGGGGGCTACTGTGGAGATTATGGGTACCGGATACCCTCACGGTTGGCTTATCCGACTTACCATAAGGGATAGGTTATGACTCATGATTATGTAAACCAGCTTATGACTTGGGTGGTACGTTACCATTGAGATAAGGTAACGGCTCATAGTCCCAAGTTGGTAAGATTGACGAGTCCGACATAGAGTATGATAGGGTCTCCGACTTGTAAGCCTACCCTCCGAGACTATATAAGGAGGGCAGGGCGTCCCTTGAGAGATAGACGACTACATAGAAAAAATACATGTGAATACACAAACTCATGAGAGCACATATTGAAAGAGATCAAGAGATCAATAAACCACTCGGCGGATCGAATCCCCGAAACAGGAGTAGGGTATTACCTCTCGTTAGAGAGGGCCTGAACATGTCTAAATCTCTTTGCATACTAACCCATCGTGTTTGGCGCTTGACTGCTACCCCCCCCCTTCTTATTGCCAAAACCAAGTTTCGACAAGATCCTCGGGCTTACGCTTGCGATCTTTTTGGCCGTTATTGCCGTTGCCGTTGCCATTGTCCTTCTTGGGGCACCAGCTACTCCCAGACTGCTTGTCATGCTTGTCCTGCCGTGAGGCTTTAATTGCATCGTCCAATTTGGCGTAGGAGTTGGCTGTCTCGAACATCTTCTTGACCGTCCTCAGAGGCTTACGCCCGAATTTGCCGATCAGCAACTCGTCGCGGACACCTTTCTGGAATGCGGCTATGATGACGTCGTCGGTGATGTCGGGGATCTTGTTTCGCTTCTCCGAGAAATGCCGAATGTAGTCTTTCAATGACTCGTCGGGCTTTTGAATCACATTGTAAAGATCGAAGTGGGTCCCGGGCCTTTCAAAAGTACCCTGGAAATTGGCGATGAAGTGGTCCCGATGCTCGCTCCACGAATCAATCGAACCTCTTGGTAAGCATATGAGCCAATTCCTGGCCGAGTCGGCGAGGGCAACGGGCAAGTAGTTTGCCATAACCTTGCTATCTCCCCCTGCTGCGCGGATGGCGAGGCTGTAAACGGTTAACCATGACTCGGGGTCGGTTTTGCCGTCATACTTGTCAATCCCAGTGGGCTTGAACCCACTTGGCCAGTCCACTCGACGCAGGTCCCGAGTGAACGCGGGTACTCCATCATCATAGTTGTCGGGTGATCTCCTTCGGTCTTCGTAGTAGGGTTTGTTGCGCTCACGATGGCGCCAATCGAGTACCTCCCTCAAGTCACTCGACGGGGGCCCTCGAGAGCTGCTCTGGTAGTTGGAGTTATTGCCATAACGAACCCGATCGTGGACGGGTTGCTGGTCGTGACCCCTCTCATGAGAGTCGGCCGATTGATCATGATGCTTCCACGCTGCGTACTGACGAGAGTCTTTGGACTTGGCGGGTGTTTTGCTGAGCTCGGGTCTCCGGTAGTCTTTAAATCGCATCGGTGGTAGGCGGCTGCCCTCGGGTGTCTCGGCGATGGACTCAGTAGCTGTCCGCACGGATCCTGTGGGAACGCCGGCGACTGTGGCTGCGACGATAGTCTTGACTTTGTCTAGAATCGGTGTTACCGTAAGGGGGTGCCACTTCAATGACAGTGTCGATGAGGGTGAGAGCAGCGACCGCGTTCTGTTGAGGCGTGAGGAAGATGTTGGCGTTGTCGACTCGGGTCTGGAGTATGGCCTTGCGAGCTGAGCGTCCAGCCGCCCACAGATCTCGTTTTCTCTTGTCGGCTTCTTCTTTTCGCTTGAGCTCCTCCTCCTTACGCTTGTTTTCCTCCTCCATACGCTTGTGCTCCTGTTCGAACTTGGTTCGTTCCTCTTCGGCAACCCTACGGGCCATGGCTGAGTCGGTCTCGGCTACTTTGACCATGAGGACGTTGAAGAACATCGGATCACAGTCCTTGTCGAAGACGAAGTCGTTGAATTCGTCTGTGGAGATGTCGTAGAGGTCGTCGAAGTCGGAAGAGCTGAGGTAATCAGCGATCTCAGTAGATGAGCACGAGCCGAGCGGTTGAATCATGACGGCAATTTCCCCGGAGCTCGGACCGCAGCGTGACAATGAAGAAGATTCTCCCAAGTGGATCGATTCCGACTCGGATAAAAGATTGTGGTAGATCTCAGCGTCGTCGTTTGGTAACCAAAACGGCGCCAAGTGGTTTCCCCCTCTCGACTGGTTCGAATCCGAGTCAAGGAGAGAGGTCTTGCCGAATTTGTCGGTGATGAAGTCGAGGCTGCCGAAGCGGAACGCCGGCCCTGGAGGGAAGGCGAATGTCACACCCAGAAATTCACTACTAGAATTTCCAAAGCAAATTGTGTATTAAAATCCCTGTCCAGGACCAGTCAGGGTACACAAATGACAAAGTTGCCATACAGATCCATGTCTTACAAAACAATAAAAATCTCTTACAAAACTGCAGCGGAAAAAGGAAACAACTATTCTAATAAACTAAACACTCGCAACGTAGCGACTCCAAACCACAGGCATTCCTCGACGGTAGCAACAAGCCTACTCTTCTAAAAAATCTTCCTCTGAAACAACCTCCAACTCTGGTGTGGGGAAAAATAAAGCAAGACTGAGTACTACCCACTGTACTCAACAAGTCATACCGGAAAGGAAAATAATGATGCAAGTAATAACAAAGGAGAGCTGCAATGGTTATTTTGCATAAAATACGCATTTAAAAACAATAGTTGAAAACAGTAAAACAGTTGAATTAATTAGTCATAATTAAACCATCACTGTCCAACGCTACACCACGTTGCGACAGGCCCAACCATCCACCTGAACTAAACCATTTCCATTAAGTCAAATTATTTAAGAGTTCAACTAATCACGGTGAATCTGGTTGATCGCCCATAACCGCGGGCACGGCTATTCGAATAGTTTTACTCTGATCAGAGGTGTACATCTGTACCCACAAGACACAGTCCTACAACACATTACTGTGCGCCGACATACCACCACGGTATACCGGAAAAGGAGCTGTGACAGGACCCTTCGCATAACCCCCTCTAACCAATCGTACCACCTCGGGTTTCGCCCCCACTCCTCAAAAGGCAGTGGGCAGCCCCCCCTCGAGCCTTGGTGAATCCGGTAGCCGCATAGACCCTCGCCGGGCCCATCCAAACTCCATCACGCTCACCCTAACCAATGTACGTCGGCTAGAGGAAAGCTACACTTCAAGTCCAGCCGTTGCCCACGCTGGCTTGTGGTACGCACGGTTCTTCTTCCAGGGTTTCCCGCGAACCGGTCCTTAATCGTCATGAGCACGACCATCAAAACCATGTGCTCACAACCCACCATTAATCAATATTTTAGTTGAAACATTTAATTAAATCACCCACGATTAACCATCGCGAGCCAACATGAAATAACCATCATTAAGTATTAATGAAGCTTTAAATATCCCAATTGTGAGCTAATGTTTCTAAGCAGGGCTAAGCAAGTTCTATTGTAGCAACTATTCAAATTATTTCCCAAGCTATCAAAGGAATAAGGTAATTGCAATATAAGGCTGAGTACAATAGGTAAACTATCCCATAAATGACATTATAAAACAATGCAGTATTTAGAGAAAAATAAGACTGTTTCGCAATTTAGGTACAACATGATCAAATGAATAAGTATGACTTGCCTTGCTCTTGCGCTGGGTCGACTTCGGCAACGACTTCGAAGTAAACCGGAGAATCGGAATTACCGGAATCTACACGACAAACAAAGCAAACAACAATACATGCTATAAGTCTACTGAAACAAAGAACAAAACTATTTTTAATGGATTCTCTGCATTTTTATGAATTTTCTGAGACTTGAACGGACTAAAACGGAGTCCGGATGAATTAGTTATGAATTTTTGAAGTTATCTGTGTTTTTACTAAAACAGAAAAATCCTTAATTAATTATTGCGCAATAAACCCTTAGGGCTGACGTCACTGCTGACGTCAGCGGCTAGGGCTGACGTCAGCCGCGGCGGCGGCTGCGCACCACGTGGCGCACACGTGGCGCCGACGCGGCAGCCACGCGGCGCCCATGTGGCGGCCACGCGGGGCGGGAGCGGGCGGCCGGGATCGGCCCGAGTGGCCGATCCGACGGCTGAGGCGCGCGGGCGGCTAGGGTTAGGGTTTGGGCTCGGCAGGCGGCGGAGCGGCGGCTCGCGGTGGCGGCGGAGCGGCGCGACGACCCCGCGGGGCGGCAGCCGAGCGGCGGAGCGAGCGCGCGCGCACGGGAGCGGCGGAGAGGGAGAAAAAAAAAGGCGGCGGCGGCGGCGCTTACCGACGGCGGAAAACGGCGGCGGCGCGGCTTCGGCGACGGCGGCGCTCACGGCTAGGGCTAGGGCGGCGGCGGCGCGGGGACAACGAGGGGCGGCGGCCTCGGGGGGAGGGAAATAAATAGGGACGGCGCGGCGGGGATCCCGCCGGGATTTGCGGCGGCGCGGGCGCGGCGGCCGGCCGTGTCGGAGACGGACTCGGCCGCGGCGGGCCCACGCGTCAGCGGGCGAGCGGCGCGGGGAGGCGCGGCGGACTTCCGGGTGGCCTTGGGCCGGCCCAGGAGGGGGAAACGGCGGGGCGCGGGGAGGCGGCACAGCCTTGGGCCGAGGAGGGAAGCGGCGGCGACTTGGGCCGGCTGGGCCGAGGGAGAGGGGAGGGAGAGCGGCGCGCGGGGCGGCGCTCGGCTTGGGCCGAGGGAGATAAAATGGGCCGACGGTCCGAGAAGAGGAAAAAAGCAAAAGAAAAGGAAAAAGAATTTCCCAGGGATTTATTTATTGCGCTTGAGGGTTTTTAATTGGTTAAAATTATTTCTGGGGCTCTGAAAATTCTACTAAAAATCCTGTTAATATATTTTGACATGGGGAACTCAAGAAAAATTCCGCCTTGCCATTTCCACTTCTTTAATGCATTATTTAATTAGGTTTTTCTCCATATTTAATTCAACAATTTCTCAGATAAATTATTAAATTTAATTTTTACGATTTGGGAGAACCTCAGGGTGTGACAAACCTACCCCCCTTAAACGGAATCTCGACCCCGAGATTCAGAGGTGCTGGCGAAGAGGTGCGGATGGGCAGCCTTCAATTCATCCTCTCTTTCCCATGCAGCTTCTTCCTCGGAATGATGGCTCCACTGAACTCTGCAGAACCTGGTAACCTTGTTTCTGGTCCTCCTCTCGCTGGTTTCGAGAACACGAACCGGCTTCTCCACATAAGTCAAGTCCTCTTGAATCTCAATTTGATCGGGGCTGGCCTGTTCTTCCGGTACTCTCAAGCATTTCTTCAATTGCGAGACGTGAAACACATCGTGAATACCGACCATGTTGGGTGGAAGCTCAAGCTGGTAAGCGACTTCTCCTCGACGCTCACAGATCTTGTATGGTCCCACAAAGCGTGGTGCCAATTTGCCTTTAGTTTGAAAACGGTGTACTCCTCGAAGCGGTGTGACACGAAGGTACACAAAGTCCCCTATTTCGAAAGTTAACTCCCTTCGACGATTGTCGGCATAGCTTTTCTGTCGAGACTGCGCAATTCTCAACCTTTCTATGACGGTTCTGACCTTTTCTTCCGCATCACTCAAGACTTCAGTCCCAAATAGTTGTCGTTCTCCGGTCTGATCCCAAAAGAGCGGGGTACGGCACTTTCTGCCATACAACGCCTCAAATGGTGCCATCTGCAAGCTGGCTTGATAACTGTTGTTGTAGGAGAACTCGGCATATGGCAAACTCTTGTCCCATGCTCCTCCAAAATCAAGCGCACAGGCTCTGAGCATATCCTCAAGTATCTGGTTCACTCGCTCAGTCTGGCCATCAGTTTGCGGATGGTAAGCTGTGCTAAAGTTCAAACGGGTTCCCAATTCTTCTTGTAATTTCTGCCAGAACTTTGAGGTGAACTGGCTTCCTCGATCCGATACGATCTTCTTAGGCACTCCGTGTAAACACATGATTCTTGCGAGGTAGAGTTCTGCTAGCTTCTTTCCAGAGTAGGTAGTATGCACAGGAATGAAGTGAGCCACCTTCGTGAGTCGATCCACGATGACCCAGATAGAATCATGTCCAGACGACGTTCTCGGCAAACCTGTGATGAAATCCATTCCAATTTCTTCCCATTTCCATTCCGGAATTTGGAGAGGCTATAACAGTCCTGCAGGCCTTTGATGCTCTGCCTTGACTCGCTGGCACACGTCACAGAGTGCAACGAATTCAGCTATTTCTCTTCTCATGCTAACCCACCAAAACTTCTCTTTAAGGTCTTGGTACATCTTGGTACTGCCAGGGTGAATTGAATACTGAGTTTGATGGGCTTCCGTGAGTATTAACTCCTTTAACTCTTTGTCTTCCGGGACGCACAATCTTTCTCCCATCCATATCGTGCCATGCTCATCTTTGGAGAAATCTCGGGCCTTTCCAACCCTCATGTTTTTCTTGAGCTCTGCTATCTCCGGATCTTTAGCTTGAGCTGCTCGGACCTGCTCCACGAGCGTTGGTCGTGCTTCTAGAGCGGACGCGAACCCATGTTCAACAATACCGAGGTTCAGCCGTTCGAAGTCTCGCTGCAACTGGCTGCTCATCTCTTCCATACTGGTGGAGTTACAGTAGCTCTTCCGGCTTAAAGCATCTGCCACGACATTAGCTTTACCGGGATGGTAGTGGATTCCCAGATCATAGTCTTTAATCAATTCCAACCATCTTCGCTGACGGAGATTTAAGTCCGGTTGGGTGAAGATATACTTCAAACTCTTGTGATCCGTATACACCTCACAACGGTTTCCAATAAGATAATGTCTCCAGATCTTTAGGGCATGCACCACTGCTGCTAATTCCAGATCATGAGTGGGGTAATTATTCTCATGTGGGCGCAGTTGACGCGAAGCGTATGCAACCACTCTGCCTTCTTGCATCAATACACATCCTAGCCCTTGGCGAGACGCATCGCAATAAACCTGAAAATCTTTAGTCTGATCTGGCAGAATTAAGACTGGTGCCGTTACCACAACTTTTTCTTAAGTTCCTCAAAACTTCTGTCGCATTCTGCTGACCACTTGAAACCGACGGTAGTAACCCGCAAGTCCAAGAAAACTCCTAATCTGCGAAACCGTGCGCGGAGGCTTCCACTTGGTAACCGACTCCACATTCGACGGGTCTACTGCCACTCCTTGAGCTGTGATGATGTGGCCTAGGAACTGTACCTCCTCGAGCCAAAAGTCGCACTTGCTAAACTTGGCATACAACTGGTGTTCCTTTAATTTCTCAAGTACGAGGCGAAGATGTTGCTCATGCTCCTCCTTGAACTTAGAGTAAACAAGTATATCATCGATAAAAACCACGACGAACTTATCCAGAAATTCCATGAACACCTTATTCATCAAGTTCATGAAAAAGGCCGGTGCATTGGTAAGTCCAAAAGACATGACTGTGCACTCAAACAACCCATACCGAGTAGTGAATGCCGTCTTCGGAATGTCCTCCTCTCTAATCCTCAATTGGTGGTAGCCCGATCGCAGGTCTATCTTGGAGAACCATGTTGCTCCCTTTAGCTGATCAAACAAATCATCAATCCGAGGTAGCGGGTATTTGTTCTTGACGGTCACCTCATTGAGGGCGCGATAGTCGACGCACATCCTCTTGGTCTTATCTTTCTTCTCCACAAAGATCACCGGAGCACTCCAAGGCGACGTACTCGGGCGAATATATCCTTTCTGCAACTGCTCATCAACTTGCTTCTTGACTTCCGCCAGTTCATTGGCTCCCATCCTATAGGGTCTCTTGTGTATCGGGGCAGTTCCCGGTACTAAATCAATTCGAAATTCAATTTCTCTCTTCGGTGGCATTGTGGTTATGTCATCCAGAAAGACTTCAGGGTATTCTCTAACAATAGGAATATCCTCCAACTTCTTAATATCTTTCCCTTCTTCTGCGATCTGTTTCATCCCATCTACTTGGTTCAAGCACACTCTCTGCTTCTGGGGTGTCGGCGACTGGAATTTCACGACTTCTCCTTTCTCATTAACCAGAGTGATAGTGCGACTAGCGCAATCGATAACTCCCTTGTGCCTTGTTAACCAATCCATCCCAAGAATGACATCTAGGTCCTTGGACTCAAGAAGGATAAGATTGGCTAGAAATCTAGAACCCTGGATTTCAATTTCCACAGAGGGGCAAACGTGGGCTGTGGTCATCTCATTCCCAGGAGTGTGAACCCACATAAGTGTTCTAAGTTTCACTACTGACAACCCATATGTCCCAGCAAAACGCTTTGATAAAAAGGAATGTGTAGCACCAGAATCAAAAAGAGTGATAGCTGGAACTGAATTGACAGGAAACGTACCCAATACCACTTCTGGTGCAGCCTGTGCCTCTTCTGCTGACGCATGGTTGACACGGGCATGAACAAACTTGGGTCCTGCACGCCTTGGCTTCGGGCACTTGTCGGCGAAGTGTCCGGGCTCGTTACAGTTGAAGCAGACAAATGATTTTCCGCCGGACTCCTTCCTGGGTTGAGTCAATGGAGCTGGCTGAGCTGCGACCGTTGGTGGACGCGGAACCGGGTTGCGGTTGGGCTGTCCCCCGTTGTTGTTGCGGTTGCCGGAATTGTTGTTGTTGAAATTACCAGGCTGGTAAGGTCGATGTTGACGAACAATCATTGTAGAAGGTCCAACCTGCTGTCCGGCAGTGAACCGGGGCTTCTGTTGACTTCCCTGCTGCGCCCTGAACTGAACTGCTTTCCTCTTCCGATCCATCCTGTTATGTTGATCCTCTTGACGGATCGCCATATCAACTAACTTCTCGAAATCAGCATAATCCCCTGAGATTAGCTGGTTGGCCAATTCATCATAAAGGCCAGAAAGAAACTTTTCCTGCCTTTCCGCATCAGTGCGCACATCCTCCGGAGCGTAACGTGCGAGACGGTTAAACTCATGAAGGTACTCCGTCACTGTTCTATTACCTTGGTGGAGCGCTCTAAACTCCCTCTTCTTCTGGGCTACTATGCCGTCAGGAATTTGGGCTTTCCTGAAACTGCGGCAAAACTCCGCCCAAGTGACCTCCGTTCCGGGTGGACGGGTAACCAAATAGTTATCCCACCAAGCCGAAGCGGGACCCTGCAATTGATGGGTAGCAAAAGCGACCTTCTCTTGATCATTGCACTGGAGTAGATTAAGCTTCTTCTCAATAACATGAAGCCAATCATTCGCTTCCATGGGATTGGTAGTACTTGAGAAAACCGGCGGTCTGACACGAAGAAACTCTGGCAACTTGGATTGGGGCGGTGGTTGATTCTGTTGGGCCTGCTGCTGCTGCTGTTGAGCTTGTTGTTGCATCTGTTGCAACATTTGCTGTTGCATTTGTTGATGCTGCTGCTGCATTTGCTGCATCATAGCCGCCATCATCTGCGTCTGGCTAGCTAGCACTTGAGTAAGAGTGGGATTATCCGGTGGTGGAGGAGGAGCGTTGGTGTTTGTTCCATTAGTCTGGGATCCCTCTTGTCCGTTGTTGTTACCACTTGTCCTTGTGTTGACCATCTGAAGGAGAAAAACCAGCAGAAAGAAATGGACAAGAAAGAAAACAGATTGCTCAGAACAAAGCTTTAATATATTATTAATTTAACTGTAATTGTTATGATCTAACTTAAAACACTTCCAAAACAGCACGCAAAAATCCTTAATAAGATAGCCATACCATAGGCACATGGTATCGACCATCGGCTAAACCCCAGTGCAACAACCTAACACACAGCAACTAACAAGCAATCAAACTAAGAAAACGGAAAACTAAGGGTAACGAGCCTAATGCTCAGAACGATTTCCAGAATCCGCCATGGCAGTGTCTCCACTTGTTGGCTCTGAACTTGAACCACTGCCGTTGCTACCACTGGGTGTGGCGTGCAACCAACCTCCGCTACCACTGGCTGGACCCTGGTACGCAGACGCCGGGGCGAAGGTGATGGCGAACCCTGGTGGCGGCGGTGGAACTGGCGTTGGAGCGGGTGGTGAATTCCTTGGCGCAAGCTGGATACGTATAGAAGCGGTGGTCCTCTTCCTTGGCATGGTGCGAATCCTGAGTCCTCCTGACGCTGGGTGTCCTCGCAACCTAGCATTATCGGCCTTGAGCCGTGCGACTTCATCCTCCAAGCGGGCAATCTTGATCAACTTCTGGTCATTCAGAGCCTTGGATGCCTTGTGGAGATCGGCGTGCATCTTGTCCAGACCCTTCATCACTGTGACCATCTGTCCGAAGGTAGTGTCGTTCTCCTCCGCTGCAGATCGGTAGGTGCTACTGGTAGAAGAGCTACTGCGACGAGGATGATAACGGTACGCCGAGTTGTGGAGAGCGTAGTCGTGTAGTTCTCGCATCCTGGCCATCATCAAGTAAGCCGCCTCCTGACAGGCGTGCTCGTCAGATCCTCCTGAAGCGGTGACCACCATATTGGGAAGATTGGTGCCCACGAAGCCATGTACCTCCAAACGGACTCGGAACGGGAACTCGCCACTGAGAAGCTCGATCGTGGTGTACTCCGGCGCTTCAAGGTATCCTACAACCAAAGTCATACGGGCAAGCTCTGCCACGAAGCCTTCCATGTTCTAACCACGGTGCGTCGGGGGATGACCTACCATCTACAGAGGGCAAAGGAACGGGACTCAACATATGCTCAAAAAAGAAAATTTTGATGCAAGGAACCCCTTTTTCTTCAAAAATCCCAAAGACCACCATTCCCGGATTTTCCCCAAAACAATTTAAAATTTAAGGGAAAATGCACATGAAAAATTTTAGAGGGCTCTTAAGGTTTCCAGTTGGCTTGTCCTACGGTCAAGGTCGGCTCTGATACCAACTTGTCACGCCCAGAAATTCACTACCAGAATTTCCAAAGCAAATTGTGTATTAAAATCCCTGTCCAGGACCAGCCAGGGTACACAAATGACAAAGTTGCCATCCAGATCCACGTCTTACAAAACAATAAAAATCTCTTACAAAACTGCAGCGGAAAAAGGAAACAACTATTCTAATAAACTAAACACTCGCAACGTAGCGACTCCAAACCACAGGCATTCCTCGACGGTAGCAACAAGCCTACTCTTCTGAAAAGTCTTCCTCTGAAACAACCTCCAACTCTGGTGTGGGGAAAAATAAAGCAAGACTGAGTACTACCCACTGTACTCAACAAGTCATACCGGAAAGGAAAATAATGATGCAAGTAATAACAAAGGAGAGCTGCAATGGTTATTTTGCATAAAATACGCATTTAAAAACAATAGTTGAAAACAGTAAAACAGTTGAATTAATTAGTCATAATTAAACCATCACTGTCCAACGCTACACCACGTTGCGACAGGCCCAACCATCCACCTGAACTAAACCATTTCCATTAAGTCAAATTATTAAAGAGTTCAACTAATCACGGTGAATCTGGTTGATCGCCCATAACCGCGGGCACGGCTATTCGAATAGTTTTACTCTGATCAGAGGTGTACAACTGTACCCACAAGACACAGTCCTACAACACATTACTGTGCGCCAACATACCACCACGGTACACCGGAAAAGGAGCTGTGACAGGACCCTTCGCATAACCCTTCCTAACCAATCGCACCACACCTCAGGTTTCGCCCCCGCTCCGCTTCCCGGCAACGGGCAGCCCCCTCTCGTGCCTTGGTGAATCCGGCAGCCAAGCAACCGGTATATCCCCGGCCGACTCAACTCCATCACGCCCACCCTTTCCGGGGAACGTCGGCTAGGAAAAAGCTATACTCCAAATCCAGCCATTACCCACGCTGGCTTGTGGAAAGTACGGTAATTCTTCCAGGGTTTCCCGCGAACCGGTCCTTAATTGTCATGAGCACGACCATCAAAACCATGTGCTCACAACCCACCATTAATCAATATTTTAGTTGAAACATTTAATTAAATCACCCACGATTAACCATCGCGAGCCAACATGAAATAACCATCATTAAGTATTAATGAAGCTTTAAAAACCCAATTGTGAGCTAATGTTTCTAAGCAGGGCTAAGCAAGTTCTATTTAGCAACTATTCAAATTATTTCCCAAGCTATCAAAGGAATAAGGTAATTGCAATATAAGGCTGAGTACAATAGGTAAACTATCCCATAGATGACATTATAAAACAATGCAGTATTTAGAGAAAAATAAGACTGTTTCGCAATTTAGGTACAACATGATCAAATGAATAAGTATGACTTGCCTTGCTCTTGCGCTGGGTCGACTTCGGCAACGACTTCGAAGTAAACCGGAGAATCGGAATTACCGGAATCTACACGACAAACAAAGCAAACAACAATACATGCTATAAGTCTACTGAAACAAAGAACAAAACTATTTTTAATGGATTCTCTGCATTTTTATGAATTTTCTGAGACTTGAACGGACTAAAACGGAGTCCGGATGAATTAGTTATGAATTTTTGAAGTTATCTGTGTTTTTACTAAAACAGAAAAATCCTTAATTAATTATTGCGCAATAAACCCTTAGGGCTGCGTCACTGCTGACGTCAGCGGCTAGGGCTGACGTCATCGCTGACGTCAGCGGCTAGGGCTGACGTCAGCCGCGGCGGCGGCTGCGCACCACGTGGCGCACACGTGGCGCCGACGCGGCAGCCACGCGGCGCCCACGTGGCGGCCACGCGGGGCGGGAGCGGGCGGCCGGGATCGGCCCGAGTGGCCGATCCGACGGCTGAGGCGCGCGGGGCGGCTAGGGTTAGGGTTTGGGCTCGGCAGGCGGCGGAGCGGCGCGACGACCCCGCGGGGCGGCAGCCGAGCGGCGGAGCGAGCGCGCGCGCACGGGAGCGGCGGAGAGGGAGAAAAAAAAAGGCGGCGGCGGCGGCGCTTACCGACGGCGGAAAACGGCGGCGGCGCGGCTTCGGCGACGGCGGCGCTCACGGCTAGGGCTAGGGCGGCGGCGGCGCGGGGAAACGAGGGGCGGCGGCCTCGGGGGAGGGAAATAAATAGGGACGGCGCGGCGGGATCCCGCCGGGATTTGCGGCGGCGCGGGCGCGGCGGCCGGCCGTGTCGGAGACGGACTCGGCCGCGGCGGGCCCACGCGTCAGCGGGCGAGCGGCGTGGGGAGGCGCGGCGGACTTCCGGGCGGCCTTGGGCCGGCCCAGGAGGGGGAAAAGGCGGGGCGCGGGGAGGCGGCGCGGCCTTGGGCCGAGGAGGGAAGCGGCGGCGGCTTGGGCCGGCTGGGCCGAGGAAGAGGGGAGGGAGAGCGGCGCGCGGGGCGGCGCTCGGCTTGGGCCGAGGGAGATAAAATGGGCCGACGGCCCGAGAAGAGGAAAAAAGAAAAAGAAAAGGAAAAAGAATTTCCCAGGGATTTATTTATTGCGCTTGAGGGTTTTTAATTGGTTAAAATTATTTCTGGGGCTCTGAAAATTCCACTAAAAATCCTGTTAATGTATTTTGACATGGGGAACTCAAGAAAAATTCCACCTTGCCATTTCCACTTCTTTAATGCATTATTTAATTAGGTTTTTCCCCAGATTTAATTCAACAATTTCTCAGATAAATTATTAAATTTAATTTTTACGATTTGGGAGAACCTCAGGGTGTGACAGCGAAGTCATCGATGCCTGATGAAGATCCCATCGCGCTAGTCGGTGAGATGAAGAAGAAAACTTGACGCAGAGCCCCTACCTGGCATGCCAACTGTCGAAACTTGGTTTCGGCAATAAGAAACTGGGGGTAGCAGTCAAATGCCAAACACGATGGGTTAGTGTGCAAAGGGATTTAGACAGGTTCAGGCCTTCTATAAAGAAGTAATACATTACTCCTGTTTCGGGGATTTGATCCGCCGAGTGGTTTATTGATCTCGTGATCTCTTTTCTCTTATGTCAATCTCTTTCTCCTCTCCTATTTTTTCCGTATCCCTCAAGGGACGTCCTACCCTCCTTATATAAGCTTAGAGGGTAGGCTCACAAGTCGGAGACCTAAACACATACGGTATCAGACTCCATAATACTCCTGACTCAGGACTATAAGTCGTTCCTTATTACACAAGATAACGTAATACTTAAGTCCTAAGCCAATTACATAATCATGATACCTAACCTATCCCCTATAGTCAGTCGGATAACCTAGCCGTGTGGGTATATGGTACCCATAATCTCCACAAGTCCCTTCAAAAAGGCTCCAGGAGGTTTTACGCATCTGTTTGTTGCAATTGACAAGTTTTCTAAGTGGATTGAAGCTAGGCCGGTTGCTACAATTACTGCAGATAAGGCACGAGATTTTATCCTTAATATTGTGCATCGGTTTGGTGTCTCGAACAGGATTATTACAGACAACGGGACTCAGTTCACTGGAGGCGTTTTTAAGGAATTTTGTGAAGATTTTGGGATCAAGATTTGTTATGCGTCAATAGCACATCCTAGAAGCAATGGGCAGGTTGAACGAGCTAATGGTATGGTTCTTCAGGGTATTAAGGCCTGAATCTTTGATAAATTACGCCGCTATGCCGGTAGATGGGTTCAAGAGTTGCCTTCAATTTTATGGTCATTACGGATTACCCCCAGTCGGGTTACGGGTCAATTGTCTTTCTTTTTAGTTTATGGGGCTAAAGCCATGTTGCCGAGTAAGACGGAGTTTGAATCTCTCTGAGTTCGTAATTTCAATGATGAGCGTTATGATCAATACCGTGTTGATGACTTGACCCGACTGGAAGAAGCTCATGAAGCCGCACTTGTTTAGTCGGCGAGGTACCTCCAAGGACTCCGGCATTATCATAATCGTAATGTTCGATCACGAGCAATCATTGTTGGTGATATGGTTCTGAGAAAGATTCAGACGACGAAGGATAGACACAAATTATCTCCGTTATGGGAAGGGCCTTTCATAATTGCTGAAGTCACTTGGCCAGGAGTGTATCGTCTAAAGCGTGAAGCCGGGTCAATTGTGCAGAATTCATGGAATATTGAACATCTTCGTCGATATTATACTTAACTTCAATTTTATGTATTATGTTCTTCTCGACTGCCGACTTAAAGTAAGTTGCCTTCTTGAGTTGCCAGTTGGGGGCTATCCGTGTTAATAAAGTATGAGGTTTGTTTTGAATATAACTCATTTGTATTTGGTTTATCATTGTTTTTTGTTTTGATTTGAGTCAAGTGAATAAGGACTGAAAATTTTTTGATGACTTAAAGTTTAGGCTTGGTGACAGTCGGACAAAAATTTTTAAGAAATATAACGCAAGATTCAAATCAGGGCATAAGCATAAATAAATTGACAAATTACAAATTGGATCACAAGAGTTTTTTACATTGAGAATCTATCCTTGAAAGTTTTCGACTACATCAGCAGCTATCTTCTTGGAAGACTCCTGAGCTTCATTTATCAGTTCTAAGGCTTGCTCATCAGAAGTGTCGTCTGCAAAGCCATCTCATATAGAATTTATATCTACTCGGGGATGGAGAGACTTTGTCATCGCCAGAGTTTGACTCGCACTCATGGTAGCAGCATCAATGATGTTATCTAGATACTTCTTAGGAGTTGTCCTGAGTCTGTCAAAGATCTCAAGTGCGTCTTCCACACTTGTTCCAAGGCCGTTCTGGTAAATTGCTGATAGGATCGGTGTGGTTGCGTTAGCAATATCATCTCTGATTCTCTCGACTCTCTGAACTTTTTTTAGCAAAGAGTTGGAACTGAGGGCGAGATTTAATTTTCTTGGCTGCAAGATTGACAATATTTTGATTATATTGATGATCAAGATTAGCTGAGTCAGGGATTTTAGTTTTATGGGGTTACCTTCAAGTTCTGCTATGGCTTTATCTTTATCTGACTCAAGCTTGGCATTATCATTTTCAGCTTTTTTTCAATTACGACTTGAGGGATTCTATCTCGGATAAGTTGGCTAGAACATGAAGACATAGAGTTAATAGAGTTGAATGGATTAATCAAGAGCAGATGAGTTAATGTTTGTTACCTCCAATTGAACCACCAAGTTCTAAATTCATATCTCGAAGCTTGCTGATTTCTTCCCGTAAGACAGTTTCTCTAGCTATGGTTTCCTCCTTGGCTTCTTTGAGCTCTTGTTGGATATTCTCTAAGGAGTCGACATGAGGTACAAGCTTTTCCAAGGTGTCGGATTTAGCTTGAGAGCGACGATATATTCTCTGCATTGCAAAAAGTAAGTCAATCGGTTGTATAAGAATTAGCAATTTAGATATGAGGAGTTTCTTCTCACATTCATCAGTCGAGTGGCTTCATTAAGACTGGCAACAAGCAAATCTCATTCATTAGCTTCTTTTTGCTTGTTGAGAATGATGCCCTATTTTCTACCTTCTGCATCACACCACTTGATCTTGACTGGAGGCAATGAGTCTTCTGTGGATTTCAGCCAGAGGATTTCTTCTTCTCCAGTTGTTTGCTCTAAGGAAAATATGACTGGTAGAACTTAGAAAGCATGATTCGAGACAAAGATTTAATGATTAACTAATTTACCTATTGTCGCTTCTGATGGTCTTCTTGGGTGGCAGCATCCTTAGTTGTTTGATCCTTGTTGATTTCTTCAGTCGTTGGTGTTGGATCTTCAACTGGGGTTCCTTGGCTAACTGGAACATACTTCTTCTTGTCCGACTAGTTTCCAGTCGGAGGCCCTTGAGTTGATGTTTGTTTAGAAGAACTCGACTGGTTTTCAGTCGTGATATCCTGATTGCCAGTTGGGGGCTCCTGGCTAGGAGTTGTTTTACTCGGGAGTGGGCTCTGGGATCTTGGCTTTGTGGATTCTTGGTTTTCTGACCCTGCAGCTGGAGTTGGTTTTTCGGTCTGGCCGGTGGGATCTACGTCTTGAGGTTTTCTACATAAGATGATACATGGTATTCAGAGTGAAATCAAATGAGTTTTCAGAAAAAGACAACATCAGTCATGAGATGGGTACCTGTTGGATTTTCTAATCTTTGGAGCTGATCTGGTGGATGGCCTAGGCGAGCTGATATTGGCTTTAGGCGTTTGGATTTCTTCAGATTCCTCATCTGAGTCATCGATGACTAGTTTCCGCTATTTGCTTGCACGTTTGCTGGTTTCTTCAACTGCAGCTGCGGTTCTCTTGTTTTTTGTTTGGGGCTTGATCTTCGGACTGCCAGTTGGCTTCCTGGCAGTCGGCTGGGCTGGCACATCATCATGATATACCTTGTATGGTCGGGAGATGATCAGAGCATTTGCCTGCAAGTAATATTTTCTTTAAGAAACATTGAAGAGCATGGCGAGATAAAAATCATTAAAGTTGCAGAGTTTACATACCGAAGGGGGCGATCGATGAATATGGTAAGGAGGAACTGGCAGTTTGTTGCTGTAGTCTACCACAATCCCGGTAGAGAAAATTTTATACATGCGAAAGCATAAGACTTGGAAGTTTAAAGACTCTCGATCTTTCCGGTTGGGGTCACTCTGTCCTTCGTATTCGAAGGCTGGCTTGGATCTTTCTTTGATGAGAGCCAGTCGGCATTTGATGAAGTGCCGAGTAATCTGTTCTCCTTGGAGTTCCTTATTCTTCATTTCAAGAATTTTTGCTAAAAGATCATTAGCTTCCATCCAGTTTTGGCCTTCAGGTAAGGCCTTCCAGTTGGCTCGTTGAATTGGCGAAAGACCGATGAAGTCAGGCAGGCTGGGGGCTGGGTTGGAAATGTAAAACTAGTTTGCGTGCTAGCCCTTGTTGGAGGTCTTCAAGGGAAGAGGGAAGTAGTCTTTGTAGAGAGTACCGCGGAGTTGAAATCCCGCATCGCCAACAACACAGGGGTTATCTTTGGTCGGATGGGCTTTGAGAGAAAACATGCGGCGAATAAAATTAAAGTGTGGATAGATTCCAAGAAAGGTTTCGTAAACATGGCTAAAGATGGCAATGTGTAGTACAAAGTTTGGATTTAGACGGTAAATTTTGATGCCATAATAATCAAGAACGCCATGGAAGAATTCAGAGGTTGATAGACCAAATCCACAGTAAAAGAAGTGGGTGAATACAACGATCTCACCAGTATTTGGAGTTGGGAACTCCTCGCCATATGCCGGACGCCAGCCAATGATTTCCTTCGTTGGGAGGACACCATCTTTCACCATTTCTTTTAATGTTGATTCCTTCACATCAGAGGTCGTCCATTGGTCGAAGGGGATTTCTCTCTCTTCCGCCATGAGTGAGATTTGAGGAGGATTGAGTTTGGTGATTGGAGGCAAAGGTTTTTGGAGAGGATGTTAAGAACAGGATGAGCGCAGCGGATCTTGATGGGGTTTAGAATGGCTGGATGAATGGATTTGGTGGATTTCGCGTTCTAGGTTTTTACGGAGGTGCTTGTGAACAAGAGCGCGAAAGGGAAATTTTTCAGAAGATGAAGCGGCGGGGAAGACGATGGTGCTTCAGTGATTATTTTTTTAGGGTATTGGTGGGTTTTCCCTCGTTTGGGCCGAAGCCCATGGGAAGCTTACAGCCCATAATTCAGGTGTGGCCTGTCATGTGTCTCTAAGGACTTAAGCAAATTTGCCTTGGCAATATGCACGTGTTCTATTGCCCAATACCTTCAAAATCCTTCCATACAGCGGTTATACAGCATTTTAGGAGTTGGTGCGATGCAATTTGCAAGGTGACAAATAGTAAAGTTTTTTATAACTGTCTTGGCAACTTTTCTATAAGTTGTTGGAGCTATTTGATTTTATAAAACAATTGATTTTATATCAATGCTATTTTGCCGCCTTGCCGTGTTTTTTGGATTAAGACCAATATTATGGTTTAGGTTGATTGTATTTTGGTCATATTATTCAGGCGGTTGGTAAATCTATTTATGGGTTTTGATAACTCGGATTTTATACCATAGATGCCATATATTCCCAAAGATGATGAAGTTATGTGTTTCGAGGGGACTTGGGCATAACAGCTTGGGCAGCATGAGCGGAATATGATGTCAGTACTCGGGGTCATTATGCACCGTTCCTTGTTTATAAGGTTATGTGCTATATGATTTTTATAACTGCTTTTTGGCTTTAGCTAAGCATTTATTTATATAACTCTACTCGGATGAGTGTAATTATTATAGTTCTTGACTATATGCTTAGCTTGTTCAACTAAACACATAGTCGGGGGCTACACCTAATTAGGTGCATCTAGTCGATGCATCTAGGTATATTTTTTATGACTTTTAGCCCTTCACAGCCTTCTTATTGGATGATTAAAGCACTTGAGAGACCTAGGCAGAGATGATGGAAGCACTCGGCGATGGAGGCATTCGGCCATGGAGGCACTCGGCTATGCATTAGTTTGGTTCGAGGTAGAGTTATCTCGTCGACTGTGAAGGTCTCAGGGGCTACTGTGGAGATTATGGGTACCATATACCCACACGGCTAGCTTATCCGACTGATTATAGGGGATAGGTTATAGATACGGATCATGTAATAGGCTTACGACTTAAGTATTACGTTACCTTGTGTATTAAGGAACGGCTTATAGTCCTAAGTTGGGAGTATTATAGGTAATACTAGGAGTCCTATATCGTTTGTGGTTTGGTCTCTGACTTGTGAGCCTGCCTTCTGAACCTATATAAGGAAGGCAGGACGTCCCTTGAGGGATATAGAGGCAATAGCAATTAGCTAGGTTTTTCTTCATATACAACTCGATCGAGAGATATATAGATAACTCGGCGGATACAATCCCCGAAACAGGAGTAGGGTGTTACTTCTTTATAGAAGGCCTGAACCTGTCTAAATCCCTTTGTCTACTAACCCATCGTGTTTGGCACTTGTGCGCTACCCCCTATTTCTTATTCCCAAAATCAGGTTTCGACACACTGCCACAACATCTCCTGTCTTGCACTCCTACTCCCTAGACCAAACTGTTAACATCAAAATTTGGTAAACTCCAATGAAGTCATTGGCCTATAGTTAGTATCGGCTTCAGAATCCTGGAATTGACCAATGGAAAGTATCAATCGCCAGCAGACAGATTTTTAGTGGATTCGGATAAGGAAATTAATCAATTAAAGAAAGCTTATCCAGAAGAGACCGAGTTCAAAAAAGATGCGGCATGACAATTTATCTATTAATTAGGCAAAGTCAATTAGTTTTTTTTTATTTTTAGAAAAAATTGTTTAGAGTCCGATCAGGACTTGTATCTTTTACTTTATCTTCACGAAAGTCTGTATCGTGTCCAATAAGGACAGGTATCTACCGATGGGTATAAATATGTACACCCGAAGTCATTGTAATTTATCTCCATAGATCAATATATCTATTTTTGGCGCATCCCACCCTCTCACGAGATTTTATTTTGACGAGTTCTTATTTTCGCGCATGGGCTACATCAATTGAGTTCGACCTCCTGTAAGAAGTGAGTTCTGTCATCTTCGCTTGCGCTGGCGTGGCTAGGACTTCCTCGGTTTAGTTTGATATTCTAATCGGACCGACACAAGTGTTGCCTATCTGGTATGGTATCTCTATCATTAGTTCCATTACTGTTTATAGTCACATCGGCTTAGTTAGGACTTCCTCGGTTAGGTCCGATATTCTAATCAAGTTGATGTTTCTTTAAACATAATGTCGCTTTAGATAGATTTGTTATATCCATCACATTAGACAGATTTATTAGCTCATTGAGTATTAGATTATCATATACAATCTCATGCTGCATCGGTTAGGTCCGGCCTACTAGATTGTTATTGATAATCTAAGTCTTGTTAACTCAATAGGTTTATACTAATGTTTCATCTGAGGGTTAGCCGATCTTATCTAATATATTAAATTTCTCTGATAGTTTTACTGTCTTGGTTAAATTTAATACATGACCACTTTGATCAGTGTCATATCGGTTTATTTAAATCTATCAGGCAATTATCAACCTTATGCTGCATCGATTGGGTTCGACCTATGGGGTTGTGGTTGTAAGTTATATTTATTTAAGCCAGTAAGAATCAATCATTGTTTCATCGGGGTTTCAGCCAATGAGTTATCTAAATGTTGCATCGGCTTATAAGGATTATATACAAGTTGGTTTTAGCCGATTGCAGCAAAGGTTTCATTAATTACTTAATCATTTGGATTTAATAACATCGGACTTTTCGCCGATGCATGTTTTAATCATCGAACCTACATTTAATATTCTATATCTATATCAGCTGATCGGTATGTTAGATATTTGCTTCATTATATCTATATCGGTTGACTACTTCATTGGATATCTACCTTGTCACGTTTGTATTGGCCGATTGATTCATTATCTTATTACATTATCATCAGTCAATTGCTTTTATATCATTATTTATTCAAGTTTCAGAATCTATATCGGACATATAACCGATTATTCAAAACCCTATCCACATCGGCTAGTATCGATTAGTATCGCTATATCGGCTTGTTAGCCGATCGACTTTTTGATCATCAACATATTTACCCATCTTATCAGTTGCAAGATCAAACTAACTGGCACGTCCACATCTCAAAATTTAAGACCTACACTAGAGCTAAGCAGATCTCCTAGGCCATTGTGTTTGTCTGACATTGTTCGCGTTAACACAACTTTAGCACCATTGACAAGACTGGATTTTTCGTCAACACAAACTCACGAAAAGGGGTATCCCTTCCCTGTTGCACGAATATCGAAGTGAACCCAAAGGCCCAAAAAATTTTGCCTTTTTTTTAGAAATTACGTTTTTGTTTTGGGCTCTAACTTGTAACAGATCATATAGCCAACTAGTTGGCTCATTAGTGTATCCTATACTATTATGTACTCACATGATAGGATATATGTTGATTGAAAAAGAGGGGAGTATTGGGAAGGTTCTTGTTGCTAGTGAGGGATGCTTGTTGGTACCTACACTCTCTGTTCTAAACAAAGTTTAATTCTGAAGATGAATCTGGACACAAGAGTACCGGATTTTTCCGCACAATTCTTCCGAACTTTAAAAGAATTAGACTAATATATATTTTTTAGCTTCTAATTCTTAACTAAAATTTTATTTTGTTTGCAGTAAGTTTTAAAAGTGGAATTTGATTTGCTTTATAAATCTTAGCTTAGGTTTCCATAGATACAGTTGTATTTTCGTATATAATAATAGATTATGACAGTGGATCTAAATTCGATATATAACTATTAACTCCATGGATACCGAGGCGCGACTTCGGATTGGGCCCCCAATTTCTAGCTAAAAAATCAAACGCCCGCCTCATTCTCGGTCATTTCATCAGCAAGCGGCGGCAGAGACCTGATGTAGCTGTAGCCTGCAAAGCTCCACATGCAATTACTACAAACCATGTCACTACTAGATACATGCAGCATTTAATAGGTTGGTATAAGTTTTTTTTAGCAATCTTTAAACTATTTTTCTCTTAAATTACTTATTCAATCTACGATCTGATTGTACCGTTAAATTAATTGTAATTAAATCTTTAGAACGAGACCAAACATGGTTATATTTCGATGAAAAGAATATTTAGTTCTTTTAATGGATTTTTTAAATGTTGCACATGTTTTATTTGAATGTTTCAACAAGTATTCATATGATGTTTCATTAGTTAATTTGTAAATGTTGTATGCAGTGTTCCTAGAATGTCTCCGCAAGTATTTTGTAATGTTTCAATAGTTACCGCTTAATATTCATATGTGATATGAAAATATTTTAACAATATCATGTTTGTTCAAATATATTGTATCTCTCATATGATTTTTTTTCTTGTTTCGCTTGTTGAGACTCAATGTTTCATATAGGTGGTTACCGGTATTGCAGTTGATATTTTTAAATGTTACATTTCTCTGAAACACTTTATACAATGAATTGAAAAAAAATTTTAAGAGGTGAAACAATGATCGATTTTTTTATCAAAATATATTCATGTGATATCTTGTTATAAAGATTTAATTGTAAAGAATACAATGGTGTAATCAGATCCTAAAACAGATAATTATTTTAAGAGAAAACATTTGAAGAAAGAAGAAAAGGTGCAAATGAGATATAAAAACTTACGTGGACATGCATGACTCAACATGACATGACATATGTGTACGGACATATAATATGAATAACAAAAATGAGAGAAATAATGAGAGGGAAGTTATACTCAATGGGTGAGGTGGGCGCCTGATTTTTTATCGTGGATCGGGCGCCCGGCTCAAAGCATTGTCGTGGATACCGTTAAATGTTGTGCGGAGCATATGTCACTTAATGATTATTGTGCGGCTTTATTCTGTATTTGCACTTGAGTAACTATCCTTGGTAAGCTGAATCCAAAGTACTAGTACTTTGTAAACTGAACACACACAGATATATATAAACCGACAGTTATAAGTGCTTGTCAAATGTAGTGCGTAGTAAAATTACCGACAGTCTGGTATAAACCGCAGTTACTCTTCATAAATGCAGGTTCACTACAACCCTCAGTGGTTGGGACTTCCGTTATGTTGATAAGAATATTATATATGCACTTTTATCTTAACAAACTTGTTTTTTCTCATAGGCCAGGGTCATGATTTCTACGGATCGCAAGCATGGTTTGAAATTTCAGTGATTTCGGACCCTACCGGCAAGCACAAATCCCCCTCCTTAAAAAAATTCTCTTTTTTAAAATATTTGTGAATTTAATCAAAATCTATTCAAATTCAGTCAAAAATATGTTAAAATTTCGAATAATTTCAGTGAAAAAACATCAAAATTCACAAAATTTTGGTAACAACCAAAATTTCGACAGTTACCAAAATTACAAACCATGATCGTAGACCTATTCATTAACACTTACTTATGGTCCACTATTTTATGAGATGTAGATCGTGGTTATGACCTAAGAACACCTAATTTAGAACAAAGAAAACTTACAAAATTCCCGTGAGAATCATGAAAAATTATGACCTTCATCAAACTAAGGAGGCTCTATCCATCTTAAAATATAAGAGATTTTACTTAGACAAGACACATCTTATTATTATTATTATGAATCTGAACACATCATATGATGTATTAAAATATATCTCATTTAACCAAAATCTTCTATATTTTTAGAATGGAGCAAGTATAGACATAACTATATTTTTAAATGAAGATACACTTAGGCTGTGTTCGTTTGCATGCTCTCCTAACACATACCGCGCGCACGGAAAATGAAATAGTCCATTAACGCATGATTAATTAAGTATTAACTAATTTTTTTAAAAAATGAATTAATTTGATTTTTTTAAACAACTTTTATATAAAAACTTTTTATAAAAAACACACCGTTTAGTAGTTTGAAAAACGTGCGTGTGAAAAAAGAGAAATGTAAGTTGGGAAAGAAGAGAAAAAAACTCACCCTGAGAATGGAGCAAGTATAGACATAACTATATTTTTGGAGGAAGGTATACACCGCAGATCGACTTGGGTGCTTCAGATATTTCAACAGCTGTTTTTTTTTCTTTTTTGACAAGGGGATGATAGTACCGCTCTTTAAGCTTTACAGCTTTTAGATGTCAGATGTCTGATCCGAGCAGCTGACATCATCTTGTACAGTACTCATACCTGGCCAACACAGTTTTTGGTGTATACCTGTGTGTGTTCTTTTGTTGGGTGGTGTTAAGAAAATTTTCTCTGTACGAAAAACAAATGATTCATTAGCACATAATTAATTAAGTATTTACTAATTTTTTTAAAAAAATAAATTAATATAATTTTTTGAAGCAACTTTCGTATAAAAACTTTTTGTAAAAAATATACCGTTTAGCAGTTTAAAAAGCGTGCGCGAGAAAAAAGAAATACGTGAGTTGGAAAAATAGGATGAAGAACTCACCCTAACTGTCTCTGTATAAACATTTTTGTGCGTTGTTATAATATTTTTTTGTCTGTTTAGATTGATGTTATTTTAAACAATATCATTATTTGATAAAATTAACAATCATGAGACTATATTTAATTTGTTATTAAATATTAATAATGTCTATGAAATTTTGACAACATTATATTGAGCCTATCATATCAAAACTTGACAATGTTATCAATTTGTCAAAATTTTGGTATTACCAAATTTTGAAAAGATTCATTTTGACACCAATTTAAACAGGCCCTTCAATCCAACTTGCTTGTATTTCTAGATTGTTTGATATATACAAAGGTTTAAAATAAAAGACTATAACGGCATTATCACAGGATCTATGGTTAAAAAATAAAAGGGGTGGTTGAGAATAAAATAAAAAAATAAATTGGATATGATTGATAGGACCTTTGAAGTGACAATTATTTATTGAACAAAATTTGATGTTAAAAAGATACTAGTAACTAATTTGAGACGGAAGGACGGAAGGAGTATGTATACTCCACTACACTCAAACGTGTTTGGCTTGCTGAATATAGCTGTGCTAGTATATGTCGCCGTTCTCTGATACTTCTAGCTAGTTGACCATATAAACTGAGAAGAATACTCAGATAATTCTACCTTCAAACCTAAGCTTGATTTGGCCAAACAATAATTATCGTGTGAAAAGATGTCCGCTTCCTTGTCATATTGACAGTGTGACACCTTTGACAGTTTCAAGCTAATGGACAAATGAAAATGGAAAAGTCGAAGCTTTTCGTGTACATGGATCAAAGTATTCATAGGGTATCTTTTCGAAGAAATGTACCGGGGTTATCTTTTTCAGCTTTAGTCCATGTTGTTGTCCTTTTTCTTTTCAGAAAAGCTGGAATACTGCCGGTTGAAGAAAAGCAAAACTTTCTGGGCCATTTATATCTTCTCGTACAAAAGTCAAAACCACGTTCCAACAGAAGGTACCGGATTGGTACTGTTCACAACTGCTACTGTAGCTTTTAGTAACCATTGAGCAGTACACTTCGTAATATTGGTGTGGTAGTACGTACATCGGTAGGTTTCATTCTTTGAATGAACTCCCAGTTTAGTAGTTTCACCTTACATCATGCTTAATTATTTCGCAGGAACACAATCAAATGCTACTACTTGACATGCATGCATCCCAGGTGTTGTCAAAACACCATTAGCTCAGCACAACAATAGCTCGTCTGATGCCTACATGTATCCGTTTTTCAGGGGCTCTCTCTAATAGCTGCCTTAATTGCAGATGAACGCAACCCACTGCATGGCCCCTCCTCGCATTGATTAACAAATAATGACCCATTAGTTCCTCGTAGCAGCATCAGATCAGGTCCATATCCGAGTTAACGACCAGAGCGCAGCAAGCCGGCCAAATCCATCCGCATCGATCGTTCACGTACCCATCCATCATTCATTCCATCCCCTGACGTGTGGTTATCTGTAGGAAGCCCAAAACCGACACGGCATGTATGTCTTCCATAAGAGCATCTCCAAACGATCTCTTCGTCCTACTCTTCAAGTCAAAATTTAGCAACTTTGAACAAAAATCGCACTCTAACTCCATCTCACTCTCCAAGCCATCCGAATGGTCAAACTTCTTCTCTCACTGGCCAAACTTGGCTAGCCTACTTCACTTGTCATCCACTTGTTATTCGTGGGTCCCACCACCTCCTATTCACTTTTCCAATTTTCGGGAGCAATGTGGCCGAGGGGGAGAGCCGGTGGCCGGCGGCGGAAGCTCGAGGGTGGCAAGATCTCCGGCGACCCTACAGAACCACGGGACCTGGTCCCCTCGAAGTGGCGAGCTGACGGTGAGATCTCCGGAGGCGGCAGCGCCATACAGGAGAAGCGGCGCCCTGTAGGACCATTGCCGCTGTCCGTCGGCCCAATGCCGTTGCCGCCGCTCCTACCAACGCGAGCAAGAGGTCGCGCGCCACCCGTCCGCATGAATCCGCCGCTGTTGTCTTTCCGGATCCATGTCGCCGCTGTCCGCCCGAATCCGCGCCACTACTTTGTCATCGTCCCATCCACGCGCGGCCTCCACCACCTATGCCCGAGACGACGAGGACGATGGCGGCGATGGCGACCACCGCCACCGTCCTGCCTTGCGCGACCTCCACCGCCATCGGCCTCGCACGGATTCGGCCTGTGGCGTGGCAGAGAACAAGAGAGGGGAGAAGAAGACAGAGAGGAGAGGGTGGAGGAGAAAAGGTGAAATAGTTGAGAGGTTGATGAGTGGGATCCACGTTTAGATTTGATAGTGTAACAGAGAGGTCGTTGAAGCGAAATGCAAATTAGACTATTTATTTGGTTTGGCAAACCGATCAAGTAGACATTTGGAGAGGGAGATTTAGAGATGCTGTTAAAATGCTCTAACAAAGTGTGGCTACGCGATCCACAGGTCGTTTTTAGACGCGGCGCGCGCGGTGTTTGTTCGGTTGTTCGGGTCCTTTTTGCGTTATCGTTGCGGAGAAAACGAAGGCGGTGAAAGGACACATGTAAGCCGCCGTGAGGTTTACCTGCACTTTACCGGCGAAAGCGACCGAACCGGCAGTTCGACAGGAGGAGAACCCAGAACGTATACCAAGCTAGGAATAGACAGATACCACCGCCACTACTCTACACACACGGTAAGTTTACTGTCCATTTCGCCTACTTTTGTTGCAGATTCACCGGGGCCGGGGGACGAAACTGCACGTTGTGGCGGCCGGTGCACTTTTGGGAGGGCGGGATAGCTAGCTTTCTCCGGCCGGCGCTGACGTTACAACGTAACACCTTATTGCTGCAGATAAGCACTCCGTATCGGTACGGGCGACTTGGACCATGCATCAGCTCCCTCTTTGGTACGTGCAGTGGGAGAAAGAGAGTTGCATTCGGAAGCTACACCTGCTGGTACTACAAGCTCGACGTGTCGCATTGGCGCCATAGGCCATTTGCACGGCCGCAGCCACGGGCACATCACGGCTTAACTCCGTTTTAAAGATGAAGCACATCAACGGTTTAATTAGCCGCTCTTGTGAAATGGAAAGCCAGAAGTTAGCTAGGTATACACACGTCACCCAGCAGTGGACCTGTGGCTGTGGGGATGACCTCGACTCCGGCCCAGCAGCGAAAAGGTCCCGGCGCCGCAGTCCGTCCGTCCGTCCCAACTTCCAACCATGCGAGCGAGCGAGCAGTGAAATCTGCGCAAAAGGCCAGCGGCGCTTTCATGCGCGCCTACATAAAGTAAATTTGCGAGTATTAAAGCCGGAGGGAGGAAAGAAGGGGAAAGAAAGAAGACTGTTCAAAAGGATCCCCGGGCTTGACCCTGACAAGTTGACGGTTGGAATATTTATCTCCTGGCCCTTTTGGAAAAGCTTCCATTATGGCTCTTTTGCTGTGCATTGATGGCCAGTAAGTCACCAGTCAGGTGCCTGTCCCCATGCCGTCCAGCTCTCTCTTGGTGTTGCGAGAGAAACTTCCCAAAAGGAAGTGGTGAAAAAGTGCCACGCCGGTTTACCGAAACGTGATTGTAGGAACACCCACTTTTGGGCCATCCATCCACTGTGCAGTCAAAGCAGGGAAATGAGCACGGTAATTATAAAAGCAGCACCAACTTGGCATGCTTCACCAATCAAAGATCGAAAATCCTTTGCATGAACAAGCAAGCAACCAAGCAAAAGGATAGCAGCAGAGAAAACCAAGTCCTGGTGTTTGTTTGACCTCAGCAGCACAGAAAGTAAAATCTAATCCGTGGCGTTTACTGAGCAGGCTCTACCTACTCTACATGCCAAGAAAGTGCAGCTAGGCTCTGCAGTGCACACGGTGTACCACCAGAAGAACAAATTCAGCGATAAGCAAATTAGCGTTGGATCGATCGATCGATCTCACGCACGCCACCAGTTCCCAGAAAAGAAGAGGACACAAAACTCTCGCGCGGTGACTTGCGAGATCCGAATAAGGACAAGCATGGGGCCGCGTCGCATTCCGCCGAGCCGAGAAAGCGTATGGCAGCGCGCATCGCATAGTGACACACGTTGGGCGGACAGATTTTCCACGGAGTTCGCAACTTGCCTCCGCAACCTCATCACTTACATTACACCCGCAACCTTAGAAAACAACAAAAGGAGGAGAAAGAGGAAGAAACAAACTAGCAGTAGAGGAGTAGTAACGAGAGAGAAGCTGCATGCTATGATGGTGGTACTAGCAAGAGGAGAAAAGAAAAAGAAAGAAAAGCCCATTCGATATCTCCATCTCCATCTCCATCTCCATCCCATGTGTTTGTGTAAGCCTCACGTACAAGCAAGCCAAGCTAGCCTCCGCAACCCAGCAGCAGCAAGTCAAAGGGAAGCTATATCCAAGCCGGTTGGTTCGACTGGATGCATGGCGGGATCAAAACGGGCGGTCCGGGGTGACCGGCCACCGGTCGGTGTAGACCGGCGACGGGGAGGTCGGGGAGGACGGGTTGGGGAAGCCGAGGACGAAGCCGGCGGCCGCGCGGTGGTGGTGGTGGTGATGGTGCGTGACCGCGACAGGGCCAAGGGGACGGTTCTTGCGGCGGCCGGCGCCGACGGGAACGTTGCGGAGCGCGCCGCCGGCCGTCCAGTAGCGGTGGCAGGCCTTGCAGAAGTGGCGCGGCTGGTTGACGTTGTAGTTGTTGAAGTAGCAGAACTTGGTGTCCCGGCTCCGGCACCGCGGGCACGGCAGCGGCGCCGCGGCGGCCGCACNTGCAACCGCCGTTGCGTCGGCTGCCCCGCCGCGTCCCCGCCGCCATGCCGTTGCTCCTCGTCGCGGTCCGCGGCCTCCCGCTTGATCGACGCGCGCTGCGCCGACGTAGCAGCAGCCGGGACACGCTCCTCCTCCTCCTCCTCCTCCGGTTCAACCTTCTCCCGGGCCACGACGAAGCCCTGCGCCTTGTCCTGTGTCCCCTCGGAAACGCCGCACTGCATGATGACCTTGCCGAACAGCTTGAACCCGCCGGCCGCCGGGGCCATCTCGACGTGGGACAGCATCCGAACGCGCCCTACCTGCGGACCAAGTACCGGAGCGAGCAAGAGAAGGAGAGGAAGGTAGGCAAGCAGGCGACGAGAGAGGCAAGCAGGCAGGGGGAATGAACGAGGGGGTGCGAGGGCTGGGGTCGCTGCTACTTAAATGCCATCAAGCCGATAGGCCACAGGCAGGAGGAGTAGCGAGACCGAAGAGGAGAATGGGTTTGGGGCGCAGCAGAAAAAGCGCAAAAAAACGTTACTCGCTGACGCGCACAGCTAGCACAGTGGCCCGGATGAATATTTCGTTGAGTTCGTTTCGTCCCGCGCGCGGGGGGGCGTACTTTACGCCGCTGTGATGCGAAAGCGGGGGCGACCGGTGAGTTCGCGGATGGATGGATGGATGGATGATTTGGTTTGCATGTGGGGGATTGTGATTCGAGGGGAATCTCCGGGTTATATAAAGCGAGCTCCAGCTGCTTGCCGATGGTGCGTCGCGGACTCGCGGGTCGTGTGTGCGCGCGGGGCGGCGGGAGAGGCTTTGGGTGGTGGACCTGGTAACTTCTGTTGCGGAAAAGCGAAGGGATGGGCGCGCCCTCCGATTGGGGTCTGTGGCTGGCGACTGCCTGCCTCGATCTTCTACGCCATGGATGTGTGTATTCCGCGGCTTTACGCTTTGTGCTACATCCAAGGTGGTGTTGCACCGTTGCTGTGGTATCTACGCGGCAACTGCATGTTAAAAATGATTGCATGGGAGAGAAAGATAATCACTGTTACAAGTAGTAAGACTCGAGAAACACAATTAAATCCACATGTGACCATTGTACTTTTTTGAACTATCATCCGCACATGCTATTGGGGAAAAAAAATCATTCACACCTACTATTGAGAAAATACACAGTATATCATTTGCGTCATGTGTTATAGTAGCATTTTTTCTCTTTGAGGTATTTGTTAGGTATCCTATCATGTGACTAAAATTAGAAGAAATTTTGACTCTCTACGCTTAGTTGTTATTAGGGCATCATCTTCAACGACTGGATGATGGGGAGAAGGAGAGATGTTGAGATCATAAGCACCACCACCTTCAAAAGTCCGCGAGCTCTTTCTCTCCTCGAACACTGTCGGTGACATGGGACCGGGGGTGTCGAGACCAAAGGGAAGGACGGCCACAGGGATCCACGTGGCCCATTCCCCCCGAGGGGTCGGGCCCGAGGGTGACATGGCGACTGCCCTCCCAGTTTCCCCCGGGGTCGGGCCGCTCCCGTTTCTGCCCCAAGGGCTGGGGCGCCCCGACCCCCTGTGGTTTTGGTGCCACGTGCGCAGGATAGGTGAGCATGGCAGAGCTCACCTAACCGCATTTATGGCGGTTCAGACGAGCGCACTACGCCGCATTTAATGCGGCGTGACGCGTGCATATCCGGTCCGTGACCGGTCACAGCGAGTGACCGATCGCAGACCGGTCAGATCGCGGGTTAGGTGGCGCCAGGCGGCCTGCAGCACGCCTCGCCCTGTCCCGTCGGAATGATAAGAGCCCTCTGTCTCTCGTCTCTTAGCCGGAGTTGGCGTGCCAACTCCTGGAGTTGGTATGTCAGCCCCTGTCAGATGCTTTCCCGATTTCGGCGCAGGCGAGACGAGAAAGTCGCCTGCCATTTAATGAAAGTTGAAACGGGCGTCCCCCGGATGGGTCGACTGGCCGAGCAGAGGCGTGCTGCGGCGTCCGGCAGAGGCTGCTTCCGGCAGTAGGATAGCCCTAAATGTAAAAGAATGTTTTCTTTCTTAGGTAGCTCGTGGCCCATGTGGTAGCCCCTTGCCATATAAAAGGAGGCCCAGGCCTAGGAGAGAGGGGAGAGGACTCTGGCTGACTCTGTCTGGGGGCTGGACTCTCTCTGAATCCCATCATACTCTCAGATCTACCAGAACACAGGAGTAGGGTATTACGCTTCTTAGCGGCCCGAACCTGTCTAAACCACTTGCGTCCACGCGTTTTTTCTCGCGGAGATCCCACAAATCAGGGGCAAAGAATTTCACCTTGCGCCCCCGGCCGAACCGACAAAGGGAGACCTGCATGGTCTCCCGGTGAGGAGTTTCACGCTCCGTCATCTGGCGCGCCAGGTAGGGGCGCGCGCGTGTTTTTCTGAGCCCACATCTCCTTTCGTGTGCGCCAAGCTTCGCCAGGTCAGCCCTATGGCCGAAGAGGCAGTGGCGTACGATCCTTCTTTGAGCGCCAGCGGCGATGGCGGGGAGCAGAACCCGCGCCATCGGGTTCGCACCCCGTCGTCCCCCTCCTGCCGGAACCTTGGGCGGGGGAAGGCGCCTGAGGAAGTCGAGGGATCCGCGACCTCGCCGCCCGCAGGCGATGGAGGAGGACGACGAGGCAGAGTGCGTCGTCGCCTCACCTATGGTGATGGCGGCACGCCCTAGGGCGCGCTCTTGCGTCACCCGCCTGTCGTCCCCGATCCAAAGACCCCAGCCCAACGTTGGCTGGATGACGTGGCCAACCTGGTCATGACGGCGCAGCAGCGCCTAGGCACCGGCAGGCGGTCTTCCGCCACCGGGACCTCTGGTGCTGCCACCGCCGGCTCTACATCGTCGAGGCGGAGGACACGACGGGCGACGGCCGACACACGCCGTTCGTCCGCGGTTCCCTCGTCAACGCCTCCGACTCATGAAGATATGCATGGGGGCCAGACGCCCGGCTCAATATCGAGCGCCGGCGCGACGCTCGTTGCGCCGCCCATGCAACGGAAGGTGCCTCCTCCTCTGGGACGCTGCTCTGTTCCGGTCACGGGGGCCGGCCCCCCGTGTCCCCCGTTGGTGGTGCCGGCTGTCGAGCCTTCGGAATGTCCGTTGGCCCCCGAGGTTCCGGCCCACCATCACCGAAAAATATGACGGAAGCGTCAACCCCGCTGAGTTTCTCCAGATCTACACTACTGGAATAGAAGCCGCGGGGGGTGACGACAGGGTCATGGCGAACTTCTTTCCCATGGCCCTGAAGGGCCAGGCGCGGCGTTGGCTAATGAACCTGCCACCCGCGTCGGTTCACTCCTGGGAGGATTTGTGCCAGCAGTTCACCACGAACTTCCATGGCACGTATCCGCGCCCAGGCGAAGAGGCGGACTTGCACGTGGTACAGCGGAGGGACGATGAGTCTCTCCGCTCGTACATCCAGCGGTTCTGTCAAGTCCGCAATACCATACCTTGCATCCCTGCACATGTGATTATCTACGCATTCAGGGGGGCGTGCGGCACAACCGCATGCTCGAAAAGATCGCCTCCAAGGAGCCCCAAACCACCGCGCAGCTTTTCGAGCTCGCGGACCGTGTGGCTCGCAAGGAGGAGGCCTGGACCTGGAACTCCTCTGGCTCTGGAGCGGCGGCTCCGGCTGCCCCCGAGTCCGCCGCTCGTTTAGGGCGGCGGGACAGGAGGAGGAAGAAAAGGTCGGCCCGTTCCGACGACAAGGGTCACGTCCTCGCCGTCGAGGGCGCTTCGCGGGCCCCCCGAAAGGGGAGGCCCGTGGGCGACAAAAAGAAAGAGGCTGACGCTCCCGGCAGGGAGCGCCCGGCCGGCAGATGGTGCACCGTGCACAACACCTCCCTCCACGACCTCGCCGACTGCCGCGCGGTCAAAAGCTTGGCCGAGCGAACGAGGAAGTGGGAGGAGGAGAGGAGGCAGGAACGCCGTGAGGGCAAGGCCCCGGCGATTCCCACCGGCAACTGGCGAAGTGAGGCCAAACAGAAGGCCCCCGCTGAGGACGTCGACGATGGCGGTGATGACATGGGCTTTCAGGAGCCCGAGGCCACCGTCACCACCGTTAATGGGGGAGCGTGCGCTCACGCTTCTCGTCGGAGCCTCAAGGCCATGAAGCGAGAGCTTTTGGCCGCGGTCCCTACCCATGAGGCGGCGTGGCGGGCGCGTTGGTCAGAGGTCACCCTTACCTTTGACCGGACCGACCACCTGCCATGAGTTGCCCGGGGAGGACAGATCGCAATGGTGGTCTCCCCCACCGTCTGCAATGTGAAGTTGGGGCGCATCCTGATAGACGGTGGCGCAGCTCTCAACATCCTCTCCCCCGTGGCCTTTGATGCCATCAAGGCCCCCGGGATGGAGCTCCGGCCGTCCCAGCCATTCATTGGCGTGACACCGGGGCACACCTGGCCGCTAGGTCGCATCGACCTCCCGGTCACCTTTGGTGGCCCCGCCAACTTCCGCACCGAGCGGGTGAACTTCGATGTGGCGGACCTCAATGTGCCCTACAACGCGGTCCTGGGAAGGCCCGCGTTGGTGAAGTTCATGGCGGCCACCCACTATGCCTACCTCCAGATGAAGATGCCGGGCCCAAGTGGCCCCATCACCGTCCACGGCGACCTCAAAGTCGCGCTTGCTTGTATGGAGCAGCGCGCGGACCGCCTCGCCGCGGTGTCCAAGCCCGCGGGCGGCGACGAGAGGCTCAGCGCCTCCACCTCACCCGCCCCGAGGCAGCGGATGGCCTCAGGCGACGAGGTCCCGGTGAAGGAGGTCGCCCTGGGCGACGGCCCGTCCAAGACCACCCGGATTGGTGGTCTTTTGGACGACAAATAGGAAGACGCGCTCATCTCCTTCCTGCAGGCAAACGCCGACGTCTTCGCGTGGAGACCGGCGGACATGCCCGGGGTCCCCAGGGAGGTGATTGAGCACCGTCTCGCCGTGCGGCCGGACGCAAGGCCCGTCCGGCAGAAGGTGCGGCGGCAGGCCCCGGAGCGCCAAGCCTTCATCCGTGAAGAAGTGGCGCAGCTTTTGGAGGCCGGATTCATCCGTGAGGTCATCCATCCGGAGTGGCTCACGAACCTGGTGGTCGTCCCCAAGGTGAACGGCAAGCTCCGGATGTGCATCGACTACACCGACCTCAACAAGGCATGTCCTAAGGACCCTTATCCCCTGCCACGCATAGATCAAATTGTCGACTCCATCGCGGGGTGTGACCTTTTGTGTTTTCTAGATGCATACTCAGGATATCATCAGATTCGCATGGCTAGGGAGGATGAGGAAAAAACTGCATTCATAACCCCTGTAGGAACTTATTGTTACACAACCGTGCCCTTCGGGTTAAAGAATGCAGGTCCTACTTTTCAGCGTACTACTCGTATTTCTTTGGGTAGTCAGATAGGACGCAATGTTGAGGCCTACGTCGATGACTTGGTTGTAAAAACACGCAACCAAGAGACCTTGCTCTCGGATTTAATGGAGACTTTCGAAAGTCTCGGCTCCGCCCGCATAAAACTGAACCCCGAAAAGTGTGTGTTCGGTGTGCCTGCGGGCAAGCTTCTCGGGTTCTTGATATCTGCCCGAGGCATCGAGGCCAACCCCGAGAAGATACGAGCTATAGAGCGGATGCGCCCCCCCAGCAAGCTTAAGGACGTGCAATGCGTCACCGGATGCATGGCTGCCTTAAGCCGATTCATATCGAGGCTGGGAGAGAAGGCGCTGCCCCTATTTAAGCTCCTTAAGCTCTCCGGGCCGTTTACCTGGACGGAGGAGGCTGAGCGGGCCCTCACCCAGTTGAAGGCATACTTCAGTTCCCCCCCGATCCTGGTCGCTCCGGAGCCAGATGAGCCGTTGCTACTCTACTTGGCGGCAACCCCACAGGTAGTCAGCGCGGCGTTGGTTGTGGAGCGCAACAAGGACAGCCCTCGGCCCGCGCGCCCCCACCCTGTGTCGACCCGACCCGGGACAGAGAAGGGAGGAGAGGCCCCCGAGCCGGACGGCGGCCTAAGGCCCCTGACGACCGGATGTGGCCCTCTGCCCGCTCGTCTGACGGCGCCGGATGCCCCCGACCCCCAGGAAGGCCCCGAGGCCACTGCGGGAAGGCTGCGCCCGACACCCTCCTACCCCGAGGTCATCGGCACAGAAGCTGAGTAGGCCCGGCAAGGCCCCTCGGATGACGAGCGCCCCGGGAACGGTGCCCTCAATGAAGAGGACAGGCCCCGCCGAAAGGTGCAGTGGCCCATCTACTTCGTTAGTGAGGCGCTGCGGGACGCCAAGACCCGATACCCTCAGGCCCAGAAGATGCTCTACGCGATTCTGATGGCCTAGAGGAAGCTGCGCCATTATTTCCAGGCACATCGGGTCACGGTGGTCACGTCCTACCCCCTCGGCCAAATCTTGCGCAACCGAGAGGGTACTGGACAGGTGGTAAAATGGGCAATCGAACTCTCTGAATTCGATTTGCGCTTTGAACCACACCACGCGCTCAAGAGCCATGCCCTCGCCGACTTCGTGGCAGAGTGGACCCCGGCTCCCGAGCCTGATCTCGGACTCTCCGCCCCCGAGGCCAACACGAGCCCCTCGCAGCTGCCTCACGCCACCTACTGGGTGATGCAGTTCGACAGCTCCCTGGCCCTTCAGGGCAACGACGCGGGGGTCACCTTGACCTCGCCGAGCGGAGACGTCCTTAGATACTTGGTTCGCCTAGATATGGCGGAGTACGAGGGACTCCTTGCGGGACTCAGAGTGGCGGCTGGAATGGGGATCCGCCGCCTCCTGGTTCTAGGCGACTCCCAGTTGGTCGTTAACCAGGTCTCCAAGGAGTACCGGTGCTCCGACCCGCAGATGGATGCCTACGTCCGCGAGGTGCGGCGTATGGAGCGCCATTTCGACGGGTTAGAACTTCGGCACGTGCCCAGACGGGATAACGCGGTCGCCGACGAACTCTCGAGGCTCGCTTCATCGCGAGCCCCGACCCCACCGGGCGCCTTTGAAGAAGGCTGGCCCAGCCGTCGGCGCGACCCGACCCCCAAGGGGAGACGGACGCGCCTGCACGGCCCCCGAGGCCCGTCGGAGTCCAGGCCTTGGGACCCGTGGGGGCCGAGCCTGGCCCCCCAAGATTGATCGCCTGGATGACTGAGATCCAGGCGTTCCTCAAAGATCAGACTCTACCCGAGGACCGCGAAGGGAGTGAACGCGTCAATCGCATCTCCAAGCGCTACGTGCTGGTGGAAGGGACCCTCTACCGGCGCAGGGCCAACGGAGTCCTCCTGAAGTGCATTCCTCGGGAACAGGGCGTCGAGCTTCTTGTCGATGTCCATGAAGGCGAGTGCGGAGCCCACTCCGCCTCGCGCACCTTGGTCGGCAAGGCCTTTCGCCAGGGTTTCTATTGGCCGACGGCGCTCCACGACGCAGCGGACCTGGTTCGACGATGCAGGGCGTGCCAGTTTCATGCCAAGCAAATGCATCAGCCGGCTCAGGCCCTGCAGACCATACCTCTTTCATGGCCGTTTGCCGTCTGGGGGCTGGATATCCTGGGTCCCTTCAGGAAAGCCCCGGGCGGGTTCGAGTACCTGTATGTCACAATCGACAAGTTCACTAAGTGGCCTGAGGCTTATCTGGTCATCAAGATCGACAAGCACTCGGCGCTAAAATTCATAAAGGGCATCATTGCTCGGTTCGGGGTGCCTAACCGTATCATTACGGACAATGGCACCCAGTTCACTAGTGAGCTCTTCGGCGACTACTACGAAGACATGGGCATCAAGCTCTATTTCGCCTCACCCGCCCACCCCAGAAGCAACGGCTAGGTGGAGCGCGCCAACGCGGAAATCCTCAAGGGCCTCAAGACCAAGACCTTCAACATCCTCAAGAAGCATGGCGACTCGTGGATCGAGGAGCTACCAGCGGTACTCTAGGTGAACCGAACCACTCCAAGCTGGGCGACAGGGGAAACGCCTTTCTTCCTCGTCTACGGCGCGGAGGCGGTCCTCCCATCTGAGCTCACCCTGAGGTCCCCTCGGGCCACCATGTATTGCGAGGCTGATCAAGATCAGCTTCGTCGAGACGACCTCGACTACCTGGAAGAGCGAAGGCGGCGCGCGGCCCTCCGAGCCGCGCGCTACCAGCAAAGCCTGCGGCGCTACCATCAGCGCCATGTTCGGGCCCGATCACTCTGCGTCGACGATCTCGTCCTACGCCACGTCCAAACGCGTGCTGGACTGAGCAAACTCTCACTAATGTGGGAGGGTCCGTATCGAGTGATCGGCGTCCCCCGGCCGGGCTCGGTTCGATTAGCCACGGGCGACGGCACAGAGTTGCCTAACCCGTGGAACATCGAGCACCTTCGCCGCTTCTACCCATTAGGGGGTCGGGTGTCGTACCTCGGGCTCAGGCCAACCCCGCGCCCCCTTCGGGCACGCAGGGTTGGCCGGAGGCTCCCACATGAACATACTTGTTTATTTCTTTTCTAGCATTTCAATAACAAGCATTTTCAATTTCCTAAGGACCGCGCCTGTGTTATCGTTTCCTTTTGAAAAGTCTTGACTTGAGTTAGTCTGCTCGTGCTCGACCTTGCCCTCGGCAGCCTGGGTCGTCTAAAACCGCCAAACGGGGCCCAGAACCGAGCCGTGCCCCAGGGCGCGGTGAACTCCGGGGGGGAATCGGCAATGGCCCACAATCGGGTCCCCACAACCCTCGGTCACCGCGCTCCCGGCCTGGCCAGTCTCGACATGCGGATCTCCCCAGGCACTAGCTCCGACCCGCGCCGCTTGAGGCTGGGGCCCGAGCACGAGCCCTCGCTCAAGCCAAGATACAAAAGAATCGCGACACAGACCATCCTTATCGCGCGCATATAGCAAGCATAGCTAACATAGAAATTAAAATCTTGTTTGATTGCAGATAAAATGAAGCCAGTTTGTACAAGCATTGGCTCAAAGGCCTCAGAAGATGAAGGAATAAAAAAATTAAGATACGCGGGGGCCCGGGGGCTCACTCCAACGCACCCGGGTCGCCGGCCTCGCCGTCGTTGTCATCGTCGGCACCATCGTCGCCGTCCTCCTCCTTGTTGGAGTCGAGGGCGAAGACGAGCCTGAACCCCCGCCGCGGGGCCCAAAAGCATGGCCCCCTCCGGGGGTAGATTGGTCCCCTCTGCGGCTGCCGCCCACACCATCATGGCCTCGGGGGGGCCGATCCCCCGACGCCCGACCACCTGCATGATGGCCAGGATGTTGGCGCGCTCTGGGTCGCTGCAGAGGGGAAGGATCCCTCGAGGGATGAGGGATGATTCCACGGAGCTAAGGTTTAGCACCCGTTGGACCACCATCCTGAAGTCCTCAAGGTCCCAATCCCACTTACGCCCCTGGTGGGTCCTCAGGAGGTCCTCGGTCCCGATGTACTCCCAGGCGCCTCGGGCGCGTCGCCGGAGCGACGCGATCCGGTGGCGGGGGTAGTCGTCGAACACCATGGCCCCCGTGAGCCCCTGGGTTTGCAGGCCCGCCAGGCAGTCCAGGACGGCATCGTAGCCGTCCCCCAGATCCACCGTCGCCCGCCAGCTAGGCGCCTGCACTGGGGGCTGGCTCGGGAGTCGGAGGCGTGCTTCGTCGGGGAGGGGGGTGTAGAACCAATCGCTCTTCCAGTCGTCCCACTTCTTGCGAAGGACGCACGGGATGTAGCGGTTCAACACCTGCCCCCGCGGCTGGAAGTAGCAGCCACCGACCATCGTCGGCGGCGATACCGGCTGCACGGTGAAGAACCACCGAAACAGCCGAAGGGATGGGCGCACCCCGATGAACATCTCGCACAGGTGTGCGAAGATGGCCAGCGTCATCACCACGTTGGGGGTGAGGTGCGCCATCTGGAGGCCGTAGAACTCCAGAACATCCATGAAGAATGTGAAGAATGGCGGGATCAAGCCCGCCATGGTGAAGGAGAGAAAGAAGACGGACCGCTCCGGGTAGTGCGGCGCCGGGCATCCCTCGCCCAGCGCGACCACCTCCCGGGTGGCAGATTTCGGCATGAACCGACGCGGCAGCCCGGCCTGCCTCTCGCTGGTGATGCGAGAAGGCGGCAGCACGCTGCCGTCAAGCGGCGTGGAGCTCCGCGTCATGGCGCCGGCGGAGGGGGAGCTTGAGAACGAGAGCGCGTGGCGAGAGTAAGGCGAGAGAAACGAGAAGGCTAGAGCACGGATGGCAAAGGCAAGGAAAAAGTGGCGAGAGGAAGGAACGAATCCCTTCCTCGGCGCCTTTTATGCCTTTGCCTCCGCCGCGCTCGGCCCACGCCCACTTCCTTGCCCCCTCGTTTCTCGCGCCCACGCCTCCACTAACCCCACTCGCCTGACTACGGCGCACGCGTCAGTCATGCGACCGTGATGGTTGAGGAGGGGCAGATCGTGTGCGCATTAATCGCGCTCGGTTACCGCAAAAAGCGCCATCATCACATCCCCAGGCGAAACGGACCGACGTGTCCCGATCCGCGCGCTGCCTCGAGTAATGTTGCAGTTACAAGGAGACCGCTCATTAATGTCGACTGGCATTCTTCACCGATGTGCGCGGCTCGCGACCGTAGGAGTCCTGCCCGCCTTTGGGGGCCGGTCCCACTGGTCATCAGGCCCGAGGAGTGGCGTCAAGCCTGGGTGCCCCCCCCGGGTGTGGCCACCCAGGCGTAACGCCGGGGGCTACTGTCGGTGACATGGGACCGGGGATGTCGAGACCAAAGGGAAGGGCGGCCACAGGGATCCACGTGGCCCGTTCCCCCCGAGGGGTCGGGCCTGAGGGTGACGTGGCGGCTGCCCTCCCGGTTTCCCCCCGGGGTCGGGCCGCTCCCGTTTCTGCCCCGAGGGCTAGGGCCCCCCGACCCCCTATGGTTTTGGTGCCACGTGCGCAGGAAAGGTGAGCATGGCAGAGCTCACCTAACCGCATTTATGGCGGTTCAGACGAGCGCACTACGCCATATTTAATGCGGCGTGGCGCGTGCATATCCAGTCCGCGACCGGTCACAGCGAGTGACCGATCGTAGACCGGTCAAATCGCGGGTTAGGTGGCGCCAGGCGGCCTGCAGCACGCCTCGCCCCGTCCCGTCGGAATGATGAGAGCCCTCTGTCTCTCGTCTCTTAGCCGGAGTTGGCGTGCCAACTCCTGGAGTTAGTATGTCAGCCCCGGTCAGATGCTTTCCCGATTTCGACACAGGCGAGACGAGAAAGTCGCCCGTCATTTAATGAAAGTTGAAACGGGCGTCCCCCGGATGGGTCGACTGGCCGAGCAAAGGCGTGCTGCGGCGTCCGTCAGAGGCTGCTTCCGGCAGTAGGATAGCCCTAAATGTAAAAGAATGTTTTCTTTCTTAGGCAGCTCGTGGCCCATGTGGTAGCCACTTGCCATATAAAAGGAGGCCTAGGCCTAGGAGAGAGGGGAGAGGACTCTGGCTGACTCTGTCTGGGGGCTGGACTCTCTCTGAATCCCATCACACTCTCAGATCTACCAGAACACATGAGTAGGGTATTACGCTTCTTAGCGGCCCGAACCTGTCTAAACCGCCTGCGTCCACGCGTTTTTTTCTCGCGGAGATCCCACAAATCAGGGGCAAAGAATTTCACCTTGCACCCCCCGGCCGAACTGGCAAAGGGGGACCTGCATGGTCTCCCGGTGAGGAGTTTCACGCTCCGTCAAACACAATTAACGGTTAACCTAAATTAGGGTTTTGAGTTAGAGATTAGATCGGATGTGAACACGAAGGACGATGTGGGTGACAGCCATAGGCGGCAAGTAAGTGTCGGAGCCGCTAAAATGACTGGGGTTAGGATTGTGACCTGAAATTTAGTGTGAGGCCAGCGAGGACTTAGGAGGGCCTCCTTGGTGAGGACTTCACTAAATAAGTACTTAGCTTAATTTTTTTAGTCAAAGTTTTTTTGTTTGATCAAGTTTATAAAAAAATAACAATATCTATAACATCAAATTAGTTTTATTAAATCTAATATTGAATATATTTTTATAATATATTTGTTTTGTATTAAAATGTTAGTATATTTTTTTATAACTTGATCAAATTTAAAAAAAGTTTGACTGAGAAAAAAATTAAACGGATGGAATAGAGATCAGGAGTTACTTTCACATGGCAGTCTAACCGAACGAGAATTTCAAGCACATGATTGCTCTAACACATCCACTAATGCACATGCCCTTTTAAGGTAAGAAAAGATGTTCCTTTCGACCAACAAAAGAACGGAGAGCTACTAACATGCTGGTAGCCAACTAGTATAGCAAATGTGTGTAGGGTATTGAATAAGTACATTGTATAGATCCACACAAGAAACATGTACTCGGAGATTCTAAATAATGCAAGGTTCTACCTATTCATAAACGGTTGTCCACTCTTATGTAGTACTACTTGAATAGGGTTGCTGTTGAATGAAAAAAAAAACTAAACTGTCTCTTATACTTTCCTACTACATTTGTTGGTTTTTATAGGGCATATTTTATTTCGAAAAAAGTATTCATAATTACAACTTGCTAATTGCCTGGTTATAAAACAAACATTTTGTAAAAGTGTCTTTAAAATATAAATTTATGTATATGATTTCTATACACTAAATTTCTAATCTGACTAACTTTGATTTAAAAAAAATAAACTTTGACTACCTTTTATAATCAAAATAGTGCTACTCCGTATGTCTTGTGAAAAAAACCTAAGGAAATACTATTTAAGTGAAATTTTGCTGATTTATGACCAGATAAAATGAACTGCCAATGATGTTTTTTTTTCAAACAAGGAAAGAGAGCGGCCGATGGGTAGCTGTTTACTCTCTTTTAACAAACACTTTTTCGGACTGCTCTGATCTTCCAGTGATCATGCAAAAGGCAGCCAGTGATGATACACAAATCTACAAAGAAAACCATGCAGAAAAGGCATCGAAAAAGGTGCTTTAGAGAAAGTCTTGTTCTGGAAAAAAAAAAGGACTCGTAAAAGTCTAAACTAAATGGCAACTTCAAAAGGCTACGCATCGGCTCTTTTCAGCTCGAAAGGTGGAGGGAGCATAGATTCTCTACACTTCTACAGCAGGCACCACACATGGCTACCTCTTCTAGTATTTGGTAACGCCGACAACCAATCTAGTTACGTGCAGCCTTTTTTTACTGAACTTCTTGCGTAGGAGTATAAAACTAGAAACAGTTAAATCATCAGCAGATCATGTCAGTTCTGTTGAGATAAACATATCATTACAAGTTGTTCTCGTAGTACTACATCAATTTTTCTCTATTCCTTTTATCCAAGAAAGAAAATCTAATCCTAAAAATAAATATAAATATACTATATTCTCAAGATTAGGGTTTTTATGAACATAAAATGGGCATTGCGAAGGCTTTTGACACGGTCAGTTGACCATTCCTGCTTGAAGTGCTTACCCACCTTGGGTTGAGCCGTCGTTGGCGTGATTGGATCTCCCTAATTTTTCTGGGCTTCTCTTCCCGAGTGCTGGTCAATAGGGTGACAGGTCCCTATTTCATCCATCGGAGAGAGCTCCGACAGGGCGACCCCCTTTCCCCTATGCTCTTCATCCTTGTAATGGATGTGCTTAATGTGATGCTTCGCAAGGCCTTCGACTCGGGCGGTTTCCTCCCCCTCAATGATCGTGCTTTACGTCATCGTACCTCTCTCTATGTCGATGATCTAGTTCTCTTTCTCTCTCCCGTCCGCAGGATCTGGAGTTCATCCATGGCATCCTCTCTGTCTTTGGCTTGGTCTTCGGGCTACGCACCAACTTTGCCAAATGCTCGATTACTCCGATCCGTTGCTCGGCCGAGGATCTAGAGCTGGTTCAGAGTTCCTTCCCCTATTCTATCTCTGAGTTTCCTTGCACCTACCTCGGCATTCCGCTGTCGGTCCGCAAGGTACCGAAAGTGGCCCTGCAGCCTCTCGTGGACAAGGTCTCCCACCGGCTCACCACTTTGGTTGGCTGCTCTGTGCTGGTCCAGTCAGTGCTCTCTTCTATTCCGGTCCATGTGTCTATGGCGATCGGTCTGCTAGGCTGGATCGTCAAGGCCATAGACAAGAAGCGTCGTGCCTTCCTATGGATGGGCACAGACTCGCCCCATGGGAGTCAGTGTCTTGTGTCTTGGACGAATGTCTGCCGCTCCAAAGCGGTTGGCAGACTAGGTATTGCTGATTTGAGGATGTTAGGCTTTACTTTACGTCTTTGCTAGCTCTGGCTTCAGCGCTCAAGGCACCCCTACTGGGCTGGCCTGATGGCCCCTTCCTAGCGATGCGTCTCTGATATGTTTGCGACGTCCACCTTCTTCGTTCCTGGGGATGGCGCGTCGACCCTTTTCTGGATGGACCAGTAGATCGAGGGTTGCTCGGTGGCCTCCTTGGCACCAAACATCCTTGTCGTGCCTCTGCGTCTCCGAGCTTCGTGTATGGTTGCTTCTGGCCTCGCGGACAACTCCTAGGTGAGGTACATCCGTAGTGCTCTCACCGTTTCGGTCATCTCCCAATTCCTGGTGGTCTAGGATGTTGTGCTTCCTATCCAGCTCTCGCCAGACACGAAGGACCGCCTTGTCTGGCGTTGGACAAGTGACCAACGTTACTTAGCCCACTCGGCCTACCAGGCTTTCTTTCTTGGCCAGCACTCCTTTGCTTGTGCCGATCTACTCTAGCAAGCAAAAGGGCCTACCAAATGCAAGCTTTTTCTTTGGCTTGCATTTCAGCAGCGCTGCTGAACGGCTGATCTTCTGCAGAAGCGTGGTATTGATAACCACTCACCCTATCCTTTTTGCACTTAGGAGCTTGAGACGGCGAACCACATTCTCCTTGATTGTGTATTCGCTCATCAGGTTTGGCACCGTGTGATGTCTCCTCCTGGCTGGTCTGACCTCACTTCTTCCCGTGGCTGCTCACTTCAGGTCTGGTGGCTGTCTTCTAGGGCCTGTCTGCCCGAGCATTTTCACGTGTGCTTCGACTCCCTAGTCCTCCTGGTCTCTTGGCAGCTGTAGAAGGAACGGAACTATAGGGTTTTCGATTGTTCTCTGTCGTCAGTCTCAGCGGATCTGGAGTCTATCCTACAGGAAGGTCGTATGTAGTCATCGGCTGACGCCACTGCTTTTGGGGGCTGGTTGGAAGTGTAGTGGAGCTCCACCTCCACCCTCCCTCTATAAAGGAGCAGCTTTTTGCCGTAGTCTTTTTCCTTTAGCAGTCTTTTTATTTTCTTTTCTTTTTTTCCTTGTCCCCAGGCAATGGCTGTCTGGCCGGTTGCGTTGTGTAACAAAAATTTTACCTTTTTTTTAATATATTGACGTGCAATTCTTTTGCACGTTCGTGAAAAAGAGAGTAAAAAATAGTATGAGTAGCAGAGTATACTGCCATTTCCCTCGCATACTGGCTACTACTAGTAGCATATTCATTTATCTATTCTTAACTGTCCATATATAGAATCTGCACAAGATCCCCAAAGAATTATAGTTGAGAGATCATGTCACCGTGTCGCATATTAAAATACTTTTCAAAATAACCATGTATACTTCAGAATTTTGAATGCGCCAGTATGCTCTACAGTGGGAACTGCAGGTAGTCGGCAGAAGGCGGCAACACATGTAGGGCCTCATTGTTTGTGCTATGACTTAGGCTGAGTTAGTTTTTTTTTGCTTTCCCAACTCACCCACTCGTTTTTCACGCGCACGCTTTTTAAACTGTTAAACGGTGTATTTTTTACAAAAAGTTTATATACGAAAGTTGCTTTAAAAAATCATATTGTTCCATTTTTGAAAAAAAAATTTAGCAAATACTTAATTAATCATGTGCTAATGAGTCGCTCCGTTTTTTCTACGGTGGGAATAAACTCCCAACATCAACTACCGAACACACCCTTAGGTGTGTGGGGCAGTATGGAATGAAAGTTTATTCCCTTCACACGAAAACGAAACGACTCATTAGCACATAATTAATTAAGTATTTGCTAATTTTTTTTCAAAAATGGATCAATATGATTTTTTAAAGCAACTTTCGTATAGAAATTTTTTTAAAAAAAAACACACTGTTTAGTAGTTTGAAAAATGTGCACGCGAAAAAAGAGAGAGGTGAGTTGGAAAAGTAAGGGGAAGAACTCACCCTTATAAGTCAAAGTCAAAATCAAAATTTGAATTTTAAAATTTAATTTTGAATTTGATTTTAGGATTTTGATGTTTTTGGACATAGTTTTTTTCCAGCTTTAACTTTTAAGTCAATATATATATATACATATATATATATATTACTTATATATTATTTTTTAATCATTAATAAGTTATTATGGTTTATAATAAATCGTAAGCAGCCGACGAGGGACCGTAGTCCACCACAAGATTGGTGTCCATCCTGTCCAGGAGATGATCCTGAGCAGTACTCGTACGCGTTTGGCTCGGAATAAAATAGCCGCACCAAGCAGGGTATGGCTGCTTGCTTGCTCAGGAAATCCGAGCTAACGTGTTGTTCACTTTAGGGCCGGGGCGTCGAGTCGTCGACTACTAACAACTAATCTGCTGGTAAATAATCTTGGTTAGAATAAAGCAAAAGAGCAAGCACAACGGTGGGCTTTTGTTTTTTTTCCTTTTGCCCTTTTCCCTTTTCTTTTCTAGGGTTCGTCGATCCCACTTCCAAGCATACGCCGTTATTTTACACAGAAGTCCATGGATTCCGATCCAACCTTTGATCTTCTTTAAGCCTTTGGGAACGAGCTCAATGTGGGTGCATGTTTAGTTTGGGGATTGTCTACAACTGTTAAAGCTCTACTCCATGTACGGGCACCAGAGATGCTCTACTCCATCTACTTCATGAATGAATTGACAGATATCTGTGTTCTTGATCTTCCTTATTAAAAGAAGTAAAAGACTATTAAAGATTATATTATGATCTTTTTTCTGAAAATATATATAATTAAAATCTGAAGCATAATGTATCCCTGAAAATATTGTTGTTAAGTGAGATGTACTAGCATCATTCTTGCAAAGTTCTCTAGACATCATTCTGTCGAAATTTAGTTTCCTCCATAACCTAAGACTAATTCCGTTTTCCCGGCCAAGTCGCTTGGCCAGAAGTGTCAACGGCGAGCCTGACTTGTTTAGTAAGAAACCAACCTACTAAAAAGAAATACAAAAGGCACCTTCCATGCTTTCCAATCAACTGATTACTTTTGGAGTCATAAAACAATCCAAAACAAGAATCTATCCCTTTCTTTATCCCGGAAAGAGATACGCTTTTAGTGCGTTTGTACCTTTCTTTTCCCATATAATAGAGTAGTACTAGTTGCTTTTGATGAGGACAAAAGTAGGAATTGCTTAGGTTGGAAAAGCCAAACCATGCTGCTCTTTCTTGCTACTAATCCTAAAGCGATGCTTTGCAGTTTTGCACTTCGATTAAAATATGCGCGCGTCACATTCGCTTCCAATTTTTTTCAGCACTGGACGAATTCTAGATGGATCAAAATCACACAGTACATGACTTCTGAGGACGACTGGGTATGAGAACTTTTAACAAACCCTATCGTGTTATGAGCTCATGATACGTGAGCACCGTTCAATCACCGTGGTTCACTCTCGTGTACAGTGGTCTGCGTCGTCCTTATGAATTGTGATAAGAAGGAAAAAAAAGAACACGTGAAAGAACACCAATCAGTACGCAGCCGTATTAGTGCAGCATGTGGCCTTTCAGAAAGATTTTGTTTCTTTAACCTGCCAATCATGGTGGGCCGGCCCAGAGGCCCAGTGTCACCAGCGGGACACAGAGGTTCAGCATGCTGCCGAACAATTCATTCCACGGCTATGAAATGATCACCATTTTTTAGCTGGTCGCAAGAGCTGCTAGTGTAGCGGCCGGGAGGTCAATTCCAGGCCGCGAAAACTACTCGTATCGTATCACATCACCATCTCTAACGCCGAGCTCACTCTAGTGTACCAGCAACCAGAAAGTTGGCAAGTTGCAGGGCCATAACTTGAATGTGGCCGTACGTCGCCCTACCTCGGCGCGGATTACTCCCTCGCTCGCAATTCCCTCTGATGCTTGGCGGGGGCAAGAGAACGTGGGTCGCGTCGCGCGCCGGGCAATAAATCGGGGGGCTGTGATCTGATGATCTCTCTCGCTCGCGGAGGATTGATTGGTGGTTGCCGGCGATGCGTGGGAGACACGGCCGCCGGTCCGGTCCCCTACCCTCCCGCGCTCTCACGATTCAGCCTCAGCGAAGGGCGCACATGGCACGGTCAGCACCCGGTCGCGTCCCTCGCCGCGCGCGCGCATAGGCAGGCCAGGCCAGGGTCTGGCTAAGCTGCTGGGTCCTCCTCGCCTGTGCCGCTGTGCGTGCCACGCTCGCGCGGCGTGACGGATCACGCATCGCTAGGCGTGGCCTGCCGCCGTGAGACGGCCATCAATTAGGGGGGCCGGCCGCCTGCCAAAACCGGGCAGCTGCAGTCAAGGGAACGCGAGGCGCGGCAGGGCGGTACGTGCCTGAGAATGGATGATTGAGTGGTCCTCGCGTGAGGGGTTTGTTCATCAAGAAGACAACAACTAATGTACTACCGTTGTTGGGTCAACTACGATGATCGATGTTCCTCGCATTTGGCATTCATGGCTGGCTTGGATCATGAGTTCCGTCGCACCCGGAAGCATAGGGATGTGTGCATCCATCCGCACCTACCATCGGATCCAACGAGCCCTGCTGCCTATACGCAGCAAATTAACTAATCTAAGAGGCCGGTCTTTGTGGATAACAAAAAAATCGAAAAGTGCACCGAAATATAAGTTCTAGTAGTACTGGTGAACTGAAAACAGGATTTTGGGGACCCCTGAATCGAATATTGCGGCCTACTGCTAGGTCGGGCCAAGGGGTCAGACGAATAAATTCGCGGAAACAAAAGAAAAGAATGGGGGTGGGAATAATACTATATGGCCGCGTGCGTGATGTTTCCAAACACCAAAGTCTTGCTACTACTACAGAGGTTTCTGCAATCTTTATTGATACGGAGTACTCCTACTACATTTCTGCGCGGGAGCAAGCCGAGAACACACGAGAGCACGAGCGGCCGCGGCCGCGGGCAGTGCGCAGCAGCAGCTGCAGCGCGTGCGACGTCCTCGCCTGTCGGCCGGCACAACGATGGCGGTGGCTGAACGGCAAATGGCACTGGGAACAAAGACCGTTAGCTGCTAGGCTAGCCCCTCGGTTCCAATAGGTTGGTCACACTGCGACTCTGCGAGTGCGTGCTGGGGCTGCCGGGAGGGAGGCAGGTTGGCCGGGGCCGGGAGCCCGGGAGTGAACATCGAAAATGGGAACGAAGAGAGAAACATCACTACATCAGCAGCAGCAACTTGTTCTGCTAATATTGTAAATCAGTACCGTGTCTTCTGAGACAAAACAATAACATCCAGCAGTAAAAGTACATATGCAAACGCTGGCCAATGCGTCGATACCGGCTATCAATATCTAGCTCCTAGCTCCTAGAGAGGTCGTCAACCAATGTTGCGAGAATAAACTTTGTTTTTTTACTCGCTTCCAGTTCCCGCCCCCTTCCTCTTTTGGTTTGTTTGGCCCCTAGCTTATGAATAAGCTTTATTTCTCTTAAGGAAAAGATGCATTTGTTGCGTGTTCCCAAAGAAAGTGCTCTCTGTTTCGTATTATAAGTTGTTTAATCTTTTTTCTTAGTCAAACTTTTTTAGTTTGATTAAGTTTGTAGTAGATTATAATAACATTTTTAATACAAAACAAACATTGTATCAAAATATATTTAACATTAAATTTAATAAAATTAATTTTGTGTCATAGATGTTACTAATTTTTTCTATAAATTTGATCAAACCTAAAAAATTTTGATTTTAAAAAAGTTAAACGACTTATAATATAAAACGAAGGAAGTATATGCAAACATCACTTGAAACAATGACGTGAAACTAGAAGGCGATGAAAACGCAGCCTGGGGGGCACATACAGGACTCGTCGGTGAACAGCATAAGAATTCGATATATAACATGCCAAACAGGCAATATCCATGGATATAACCAGTCTTAGTTATACGTTGCTTAGCATCCCCTTATTTACATAGAGTTCAGAGGTGCAAACTGCAAATAGTGATTACATAGAGGTGCAAACTACACTAATTCATGACACCATAACACACCATCAAAACAAACCAGTTGTTCTACTTCACCCGGTGTTCTGCATACCAGCAGCGATGCCCTTCATGGTCAGGATGAGAGTGTCCTCGAGGCCTGGGCCGTACTCGCTTTTTGTATTAAGCTTCACAAGCTCAGCAGCTGGCTTCCCTGAGTCCATTATGTCCTTGGAGAGATGAGCTCGGGGGCTTACATGGAAGCCAGGGTCCCTGATACGCTTCAGCGTGCAAGCTTGGCAAACATTCAGCGCTGTGATGTAGGAATCACGGATACGCAGTCTCTGCCTCAAGTAAGGATCTCCCTCCAGAAGGTCTTTGTGGCCAGCAACCTGAGTTCACATAGCAGTGAGTGCGCAGATATAGTAAAAAAATATTTATGATCAGTAGTTCAGGACTAGTGATAAATATGTTTTGGGGACAGTACTTGGGAGATACATTTCTGTACAGCATTTCTTAGAAGTATCTGAAGCTTAATTATTGCCAATATATAAAAGATGCTTGATCATTTAGTCAGACAAATGCAGGATATACAGCATGGTAAATTTGAAGGAAAACATTACCAACCAGTTGCCAGCAAAAACACCTGCAATTGGAGGCAATTATACTATCTAGCGGCCAGTATATAAATGGCTAAAACGTCTTAGAAAATCACCTGTAGAAGAAGTTGCTTTGTTTCTTCATAGTTTGCTCTAAGACGAGCACCAAATGGCCACAAATCCTCAGAAACTAGCAACTTGTCATACAGAGCTGCTATACCAGGATCACCCTTAGCAAACACCATCTCAACCAAGTCTATTGTAACCCTGAAAAATGGCCATTCGTTGTACATCTCCTGAAGGATTTGAAGATTGCGTATGTCCTTTTGCAAGACATGCTTGAACGCTGCGCCAAAACCAAGCCACACTGGTAGGTGGAATCGAGTTTGTGTCCAAGCAAAGATCCAAGGAATTGCACGTAGTGATTCAATGCCTCCACTTGGCTTTCGTTTTGATGGCCTACTTCCTATATTCATCCTACCATATTCCAACTCTGGTGTTGCCTATTTGACAGCAAAGAAGCAAAATTGAGATTATTTATACACACCATTAGAATAATCATTAGCAAAATAACATATTTATGAAGGTGACTACAGAGTGAAATTGCAGTTTCAAGATAACAAATTTCATAGCCTGAACATAAGCTATTTCAAGATAACATAAAAGGTTTAAAATGAACAGTATTTTTTATAAGCATAAAACGAAAACTGAAGTTATTAAAGAAAGAACACATAGAAAGAGAATACTTACAAGGCGGAAATATTCAACAAATCGTGCCTCTTGGAAGACAATGGACCGGTATTCTTTTGTAGCAACAGCAGCCATTTCATCCATCAAAGCACGCCATTCTGGCTTTGGTGAAATTGGTGGATGCATACCATGCTCAAGAGTAGCAGATGTAAAACGTTGAAGTGTCCTAAAACACAAATGCTCCTCTCCAAAAGATTGCTCAATGACTTCACCTTGAACAGTCACACGAAGTGATCCATGAATGGTATCTGGAGGTTGTGACAGTATAGCAAGGTGGGTAGGACCCCCACCTCTTCCAACAGTTCCACCTCGCCCATGAAACATGGTCAACTTAACCCCAAACTGCTTAGCAACTTTAATAAGCTCCTCTTGAGCTTTGTACAGTTCCCAAGCTGCCGAGAAACGGCCAGCATCTTTTCCAGAATCTGAATACCCAATCATTACTTCCTGCTTTCCGTCGATCCTATTTCTGTACCAGTCAACAGAGAAAAGTCGGGCAAGAGCTGCTGGTGCTGCTTCCAGATCTGCTAGTTTTTCAAACAATGGCACAACTCTCAGTGGCTTCTTCACATGACATTCACGTTGCAGAAGCTCAACTGCTAGAACATCTGAAGGAGCTGTTGCCATGGATATTACATATGCACCAAAGCTATCAGAGGGTAGTTCTGCTATCACATGAAAAGTATCTAGAACATCAGCAATTTCATCCGTCTGGGGAAGGTCAGGGCCAAATAACGGCCTCTTTCCATTGAGTTCTGGCAGAAGCCATTCTTGGCGTTTCTCTTCTGACCATTCACGATACGATCCAATTCCGAGGTATTGAGTTATGGCGTCCATAACATCAGTATGTCGGTCAGATTCTTGCCTAATATCAAGTCTAACAAGGGATAGTCCAAATGTGGACACTTGCCGTAAAAAGTCAAGAAGACTGCCATCTGCAATAGAATTATCACCACAAGCACAGAGAGACCTGTAACAGAGCTCAAGAGGCTCCAAGAACTGCAAAAGAAGAAACCTTCAACCAAAAGGCCATAACCAAAACGTATAACATAGTAAGCAAGTTTTTTGTATTAGCCTAAATACCTGCTCAACATCAGTGAACGTTGCTTCGTCAGGAATTTCAGAAAATCCACTGGCTAATAAATGGCGTGCTCGCTCACGTGTATTGTACAACTTATCTCTGACATTGCTCAGTATTACACGATAGGGTTCGCTCGGAGGAACTTGTTTCCAGAACTCTGCATTCAAGAGAAGCATGTCAGCATGCATTTCACTCCACCTAATGTATCACAGTTGTAAAAAAAGGAATGGAAAAAAAACACAGTAAAGCTAACATGGAACAATTTGGGACCAATGCTAGTAGTATGTTCTAAAGTTCACATGTAAGACTCCAAAAATTAACCACATGAAAGAAAATGGAAAAAAAAAGGCAAGAAACTGCCACGTTAATCATGTGGAACTTATCCTTTTATGTTTTTCTTATTAAATGATTTAGATGATGAATTTTTATTAAGTTTAATCCTTCGAGAATCCTCATGATGATTAACGGTAACATGTAATATTATATTAATTATGGGTTGAAGACTAATTTGGTAAACTATTTGGAAGGGGATGATAAATAAGGCCACTTATATTAGAAAGAAGGTGTGCAGAACTAAACTGTAATGATTCCATACGTGATACATACCTATATAGTGCTTTGTCGTGTCTTTCTTTGAGCAACGGTGTAACTGATCAGCTTTTACCCGTAGTTCATCACTACAGCGCCACATAGATAGCTGCAGGTGGTCAAAAGTTGTGTGAGACTAAACAGCAATACAGCATATATCCTTTAAATAGTAAAACCTTTTATTTTTACCTCAAACATCAGATCCTCTATCTGTGCATAGTATAAGTTAGCAGCCATCATTCTAGCTAACAGGCATACATCCCTTGTAACCTCTGGTGTGACTCTTGGATTTCCTGTAGTCCACATCAATATTAAAACCATAATTTCACAATTAATTAACTATGTTGCAAACATGATACAGTAGATGTAATATACCATCACGGTCTCCACCCATCCAAGAAGAAAATTGAATAAGAGGAGCATTATAGGGCACTCGCTCGTTTATGCCAATGTTCTTAAGGGCAGTATCAACCCTGCGTAAAAACTTGGGTACACCCTTCCATATTGTCTCATGAAAATAACTCATTCCAGCACGCATTTCATCCTGTGGTGTAGGAGGTGCTCGCCGAATTTCATCAGTTCTAAAGGCGGCTTGGATCTGAACATAAGAAAATATATAAGGAATTAGAATCCTATAAATATATTTTTGATGAAGATGGCAAATCTTGCTGAGTGTTGAATAATCACTATAGTGGTCTTGTGCCACTCATAATCCAAGCACCAAGCTCCTACAAAAAGGAAATCACCTCTCTCTGCAGTGCTTCATCAAGTTCCTGCTTCTCATCTGGAGTTATGTCTTTTGCATAAAGTTTTGTTAAACAATTTCTTATCCTGCATATAGGAAAGTGAAAAACTTATATTTTGTTCAACACTTGAAAGATAGATCTGTCGAATCCAACGAACCTTGCATCTAGCAAGCATTGTTAGTGAACTGAACTTCTCTAGTGCATTGCACAAATATTATACTTAACAACTAAAGACAATGCAGGATGCAATGCAGTTGCATTCCAATTTTTATTTCAAATGCCCTTTTATTGGCTATATTTGTTTTGGTTGTGCAAAATTGAAACTAACCTGCCATGCTTTTGTAGCAGCGACCTCCTAACTGACTGAGTTGGATGTGCTGTCAGGACCAGGTCGATTGTTTGATTCTTGAGAGCATCAAATACCTCATGAGGGGACTTCTTAAGCTCACCAACAAGCCTTTTTAGGGTCTCCTCAAAGTTTGATTCAGTTGTAGCAGAGTTTTCATCAGCAAAATCACCCTTCTTCAGTTTTATCCTCCTACGATACGCAATCTGGACCTCCTCAGCCAAGTTAGCCAGGATAAGCATGTGTGAGAATGACTTCGTTATCACAATGGAGTCTCCAGGATCCAAACGAGTTAACACATTCCCGATCGCATCCAGCTGTTTGGGGTCAACCTTACTTTCATACTCAGCAGCTAATTCATAGCATTCTTGAACCTACATATACCAACAGAAGTGCAAAATTTTGAACACATTTATAGATGTTTAATTGAAGAAAGTTCATTATATTGCAGAAATTGAAAGAATCAAGCTATCCATAAAAAAAAAAAAATCAGCGCAACGGTATAGCAAACAGATGACACAAAAACTCAATGGTACTAGCAGAACACTTGCAGGCCGCATAGCTTTATAGATTGCCTGACTGGATTAGCCAACACATGTCCAGACAACTCAATGATGTCGAAACTGCACAGTGAAATCATGTAGAACAGCATACAGAGGCAAGATGAAGGTAGAAGCATGGAAAACTATACACCATTAACAAATCACAACACATTTGTTCACAAACCGCAACATATCAACAATAACAAAAGGTTATAACAAGACTCCATTCCTCAAATAAAGGGGCATAATTCTACAGGACAATCGGAAAGTCGCAATGACAGCAAGCAATCCGCACATCTTTTCATAGCTACTACTTTTAACAGCGTGGTAATCTACTCCCTGGTTAAAACATGAACTACATACGAGAGTACAATTCCAGGAAAACGGAGATGACAGCAGAAGAAAGGATTTGACACTATGTTTTGTTAACTATAACATTTCCACCACCAAAGCGCATAAAACATGCAAATAATAGAACATGCAAAGAATAAAATCAGTGAAACGCACAAATCCAAAATGCCTTAAGATAAGTGGCCAAATCACCTCCGATTTGCGCACAAACCAATCTTCGAGCATGCAGTACTCACCCCACCCAGATCAACAAGAGAAAAATAAAGAGAAACTAAAATGCATTATGGCATGGAGCGATAGGGGGATCATTTACCGTCTCCCTGATGTCCTCCCCATGCAGATCCTGGAGGATGTCGAGGAAGCGATCGAGGAGCAGCGCGTCGTACTCTACAAGCTTGTCGTCCTCCGAGAGCTTCTTAGGCGCCAGGATCCGCAGCTGCGCGTCGATGGACGTCGCCTTGTCCGCCGCATTGCGCGCCATCTCCCCAAAGCCGACTCCTTTTCCCCCTTCTCCCCCGCCTGCAACACCAAAACCGCAGATTAATACCCCACGAGGAGCCAGCGTACACCAATTCAGCCTCCAATCCGGCGAAACCCAACACCTTCACGAAGCGACACCGCGATCCGAACGGCCAATGCGAAATCCTTGCACATCACCTAGCCTAATCACACATAAACCTAAGGAAAAAAACGATTTTCCCCCTCCCGAACGCAACAGGTTCCGATCAAACACCACAAAATACTGCCTTACCCCCAATGCATCGATCAACTACATACTCCAATAAGAACAAGGAGAACAATGCCTAAGGAAAATCTGAGAAGAAAAGAACAACTTTCAGAAAAGGGATTAGAAAATACCTCTTCCTGGAACAAGTGTACCAGGGCCAATGCGGGGAGAGATCAACCTGACGAAAAGCGTGGCTTAGTGCGTACACCAATTCAGTGCTTTTGCGCTTTCGACGATTTCTTGTGAGAGAGAGACTACACACACACCCCTTGGTGGGCTATTTATAGGACAAGACGCCGTTGTCGCTTCTGCACCTGAACTCGCGTGATCCGACTCCAGTGCCCCGATTTGCAACTAACAGGATACACGGAGTGATATTCCTGATCGATTTGATATTTTGTTGTAAGAGTTTAAAAGAACTCATCGATTTGATATTTTGCTGTAAAAGATTGAAACAATACTACCATTTATTGCAATTAACAGGTTGTGTACGGGGTAATATTCCTGATCGATTTGGTGTTTTCTACTACTATTGCTACTAGGATGTGTTGGTTAATAGATGGCGGATGCACATTAAGTTGCATGACTTACGCATGATGTTCAACAATTAACCGCTCACTATTTCTCTACTACTTCAAAAAAAATTACAATCGTCCCCCTTCCATTCTCTTCATACGCAGGAGGTTGTGCCTTCTTTTGCGAGTACATAACCATCGTAGGATTTAATATTTTCTCCTCAGTTCACTCATCCAGCTAATTCCTAATACTATATATATATATATATATATATATATATATATATATATATATATATATATATATATATATATATATATATAAAATTTATTCTCACTAAATATAGTTAATGATAATTCTCTCTTTTCTCATTAAGCTACATTACATTTATTATTTTTAACTCTAGGATGATTGATCTATAGTCTAAATTATTTTTTTTTCTCTTATAAAATCATATCACCTTAGTTTTGTAGTTTTGTATTTGGATGATTAATCTATATTACTTCCTCTGTCTCAAATTATAAGACCTATATTTTTTTACATGGTCTTTAATAACATATTTTGATCATTAATTATTTTATGTTATGTTTCCAACGAATATAAAATTAGCATCACATGAAAGTGCTTTAAAATATAAATATAATAATATAACATGCATAATAAACTTAGCATATATATGGTTGGTATGATTATTAGTCAAAAGTTATCAAGTATGATTTTTTTAAAAAAGAGGACGCCATATAATTTGAGACGGAGGGAGTACCATCTTTCTTTTCCTTCTCTCGTTGAACGACATCACTTTAGCTTTGTTTTGAACGATTAATCCATATGTGATTTACATTGTTATAAATCATATTATCTTAATTGTTTATAGTTTTTTTCAATAGTCGATCAGAGCTAAAAATAATACAAAATATAGCTTTCTTACCTGTTATTTCTACTAATATTATACAAAACTCCCGCAACAACGCGTGGGGTTCGGGCCCCTTTGAAACGCAGGATTGTCAAAACACAGGAGTATGAAAAACGTAGGAATAGAATATCATATTCATTGTATTCCTATGGGATTTGAAAATACAGGAAAGCTTCAAAACTACCATTTGATACTCACACAAGGAAAACGTAGGAACTCAAAACATGGGAAAAAGAAAACATGAGGTAAAAACTCATGTTTATTTTTCTTCAAAATTACTCTATAATAGTCTATTCTATAGGAATTTCAAAGATTTTGGTAGGAATCAATCTTTTGTTTCAAAGGGTCTCATACGATTATTTCTCATAGAGTATAGAGTATAAATCCTTTGGAACTTTCATGTTTTTCCTTTGTTTCAAAGGGACCTTTATCTAGTTATATATATTATCAATCCACTCATTCGGTCAATATCTAATTATATGAATATGATTCATTGTAAAACATGAGCATATTACTAATAACAAAGAAAAAAATGCAACATTTTTGCCTAACAAAAACTGTTCACTTTGATGCTGGTTGCTCAGAAAAGAACCCATGATAGGAAGAAGATTGACCGACATTTTGGTTCGACTTCGGCACGCATATGAGCAGTTATGTGCGGGTTAAATGTCATAAGTGACGTTTTTAACTTTCATGCCACGTCATGGAATTAAAAATGAAACAGTTTTTATGTGCTTCTAGTAGGCAGTATTTTGTTTTTTTCTATTTTTTTTGGTTTTTTTCCTAATTGATTTGTTTTCTAGAGAAACCTCTCGGTTTTCTAGAGAGGATGGGACACATGATCGGTTTTCTTTACCATTTTTTTCGCAAACACGTGGACGGGGAAGTGAAATTCAGGGCGGATTATACTGTAGTAGAGAAAATAATCCAGCATTTGTAATTGGACTTGCACACTATGTAGGCGAGCGAGGCATGCATGTCAACGTTCAACAAGATTTCTTTTTTTTTGTGAGGAACAAGATTTCATTATCTGGTTATGAGTTAGGATCCAAAGCGGCGTTTGAACAGTATGCAATGAAAAAAAGGGATAGCTCGTTGAATTAAAAGAAGATTAGATACTACTTGACGTCTTGGCATTAGCATTAGTATAGCTGCACGAAATTCTTGGAGAAGCGAACAAATGCGTCGAGACATGTTCAATGATATGACAGAGACGCTCATGTTCTCTTAAGTAATATAAAATTATTTATAGACTGTATTTTTACAATAGTTGAAACGACAAAGATTTTAACCATTGACTTAAAAAATATTCTTTTTATTACTATTTTTTTTATTTTTTTATCCTCATGCAACCATGTTTTTATATTATAAAGGTTAAGAGTCGTTGTTGAACCGTTGTTACCCATAGCAACAATATGTTGTCTCTTCTCTTTCATTTTCTTTCATGCCAACAAGTATTCCTAATTAGCAACGGTAAGCTATCACTATTAACCATCGTTGTATATGCTCTATGGAGCTCAAGATAGAAACAACCGGTATGTTAGGGGCTCCACACAAATGTTTTGTCCGGAGCGGATATTCCGAGGGTATAATCGTTTACTGCTGCGTCTTAGTACGATTTATTCTAGTCCTTCTATATTCGCTAATGAGTGAGACAATGATATGTTCTACAGTTCTAGGCCTTATAAATTGATGGACTTGGCAAATAAGGCGAATAGAATTGTGAAAAGGAATGTTTATGCTATATTTTTTATGAGTAAATTATACTGGTGATATATAATTTTGAAAGATGGGTGCAATTTAGTACATGAACTTGTGGAATGTTCGTTTCGATGTATGAACTTGCGTAGTGCGTGCGAACAAAGGTTAAAATAGCACATTATGGTTGATTTTGCTGACTTGGAAGTTGATTAGGATGCCATGTAAATGCATACATGCATGTTCAACAATCCATAGAGTGCATTTACTGTACGTAGAAATATGTTTATAAAAAAATATGCATGGATAGCAATATAAGAAAGAGGAAATAGAAATCTAATATATATAGTTATTTTCAAATATAACATGCCTAATGCCCTTATCAGTGTGTGGGGGCATCCTAATCAATATCCACCTCAGTAAAATTAGCCATGATATATCGTTTTGGCCTTGGTTCACACGCACTATGTAAGTTTGTATACCGAAATAAGCGTTTTGCAAGTTTGTGCATTAAATTGCACCTACCACTCAAGTTTATGTATCACTGGTGCAATTTACTTTTTTTATTACTAAAAGATATCTGTGCATTGCAACAGGTAAAGACAATATGATAGCTTTGAGTTTGCAATGGGTAGGCGATATAAGTGCTTTGAGTTTTTTCTAGTGGTACAATAGCTATTAGGGGCTGATCAATACATTGAAATATTGGAATCGCTATATACAGTATAATTTTTTATGGTTTTCTTTTTCTACATAATCAAATCTTGTATCATGTAGGAAACATATTGTAACTGGACTCCATATCAGATGGGAGCATCGCGCGAGAAACTTATACTATCGTAGTTGTATTGTGTTTTGTGTGAAAAACACAATAACGTTGGGAAAGTTGGAAGAGAAACTATTAGAACAGAAAATTGCCACTATATGAGTAGCCAATAATTCATGACGAAAACATTGCATAGGAGCACTATACATGTATACTTTTGCAATTAGTTACTTAGCATAACAACATAAAAACTCTAATTTTGATAGATTTTAACTAATAATAAGGATGATATGAGAAAATTTTTAAATCCGATGAGCTTAGAAGTCAGAATATGGGAAATAAATATATGATCACAAAATAAAGTTTTGTCTCTCATCTTATCTGGTGACAGCGATGGGATGCAATCTCCGACGGCAAAAAAGGTGTCTCATCTACGTCTCTATCTTCTAATCCCTCGGATCATATTCGGTTAATCCTCATGAGGAAGGATTGAAGAGAATTAATTACACATCGGTGTGGAATTGTTCTCCTTCAGTTCCTTCAATGCCTTCCAAACCAAACAAAGCCTCAAGGAGAGCAGAAGCTGTTGTCCAGCGGCTGCTGTTAGTTTTATATACCAGCAAACAACACGTAATTAATTTGGTTATGGATTGACAAGCAGCAGCTGCCAGAGATAGATCTGTTACCGAATTAAACACTAGTTTCGGCCAACGATGACCAGGTATTTTGATTGAATCTATCCATTGATCTGCTATCCTTCTCGGTATAGTTCTCCTACTCGGAATATACGAAGGAAGGAAGGAAGGCAAAGCAGAATCGGGAATGGACGTACTCGGGGACGCGCGTGATGCGGGGATGCGACGTACGAAGAAAAATCGTTGGAAGCGGATTCTGTATTTTCTAAGTATATATACTGTCTTGATCGGGCGGGCATAATCCCTGTGTGGGATGGACGAGAGAACCACAACGCGAATTAGGCTCAAGCGACATATGAAAAGCTACATAAAAACATCTTTAATTTTTATATATTTTTTATTATTACATGAATACACTAGCACATACTATACACCACTACGTATGTACGTACTCGTAAAATACGTGCACACCCATAAATATACTTTTGACATTTGCTTAAGATAAATCCATGACCTAAACACTAAAAGTAGAGTTAAGCATCCTCGCGAAAAGAAAAGAAATAGTTATATATTCACACCTCTACCATACACATAAGTACTCCCATCAACCATCATATCTCGTGCACTTACAATTGACTAACATCAATTTTGCATTGGCACCAAATCAAATAGGGAAAATTACAAAAGCTACTCTAAAAGTTTGACATTTTACCCTATAAATTATTTTGTTACAAATTCTCATCCCTATTCGATTTTGTTGCAAAAAATCTTCCCATTACACACGTGCTTAACTGTATTAGCCTGTAATTGCTGATGTAGAGCCTCACAGGCTAAACTAGCTGAGTCAATTTTATCCAAGTATTTATATTAGACTTATTCTTCATGTTTCATTGAATTTTTTTCTGTATATAGCGAGACTCTGTGCGATAATGTTTAAACTCTCATCAACAAATCTTTTTATGGGATCTAAAAAAAATATCAAGACCATACTCCTAGAAGTATTTAATTTTGGTACGAACCACATTGATGACTCGGAATTTATGAAAACATATTGGTTTGGTTAAGCACATACGAACTCGGTGGTTTTTGCAATAAAACCGAGTAAGAGGATGGGTATTTGTAACAAAATAACTTATGGGGGTCAAAAGTCAAATTTCAAATAATTTTTGAGGTGTTTTTGTAATTTTCCCAATCAATCAAATATGAAAATAAGTTGGTATATGGGCAAATAGCTAGGTGGCGTAGTCATCAACTCACCCGACAAGGTTCAAACCATAAATTTAGCGCCAGTGTTCACAAATTTAGCCATAACCGATCCGCACATGTAATCTGTGGACATGCGGATGTGTGTGACGCGCCCATGGCCTGACGCTCCAGGGGATGTCTTTGATGCCTCCAAGTCTTCAACAATATTTCTAGCATGTGTAGGGGGTGTGAATGTGTGGGTTTGTATAATCCTAGTTCGACGATAGATTCCACGGTGCCATTGGCTCACAGTATCCCTTTTAAAAAATAAACTTCCAAATTCAAAACGTGCATGAGTGAAACATTTCCGCGTGCACCATAAAGGTTGAATGCACGGCATATGTTGCCAGTCCTCAAGCTTAGCTTACACGTGCAACAAATCCATGTCATGATAGTATATATACTAATACTGAATTTGTTAATGTTTCCAATTACACAGGAGAGATGACGGACGAGTCATTTACGCGTTGGCACGAACTCTATCCTAGAGATCAGTTTCCTGCTTCCATATCGTCGCGCCCGTGAACTCCACATCGACCATCGCCAATGCAGGACTACGAAACAGGCCTGGACTGATCGATCAGGAGGAGAAACATGCAAGAGACTTAGCATTTTCAGGTAGTTGAATCCTCAACGACTATCCAACACACCAGCACATGAATAACCGAACAAGAGAACATTAAACACAAGCTTGAATAAGGATCAACGAGCGTGCAAATGGGCAGCACATGAATAACCGAACAAGAGAACATTAAATACAAGCTCGAATAAGGATCGACAAGCGTGCAAATGTGCAATGTACCGGCCTTGGTCTTTTATGTGCTTTGGCGTGCGCGCGCGAGTGTTTATCACAAAAATTATGCATATTGCGGATGAATAAACGATAACTGAACCTTACCACCAAAATATCTTTTAAAAGGGGAATAAATTTTCCTCATTTCCTGTGTTATCTTGTGCATCCTGCACATATTTGATGTGAGGCCAACAACGAAGTGATATACACGAATACAACTTTTCCGGTTCCCTTGGTACAAGGGCAGAAATGATGAGAATTAGCGTAAAAGGATAAACCGATCGCTAGAGAAGGCAACGTAAGTGGAGAGCGAATCAAGTACCTAAATCGCTAAACCCCATCCACACTCTATTCTGTACAATGGTTTGGAAAGGGACGTTGCTCTATCGCCGTACAGAGAAGCTATGCTGCTATACATGGATCTAAGAGCTAAATAAAGAACCGAGCGCTCAAAAACAACATACTGTATGCTTCATCATAAACAAACTAGTTCTCAGCTCTGCATTAATTGCCTTTCATGGAAGATTTCCCCAAGTTGCTGATATAAGAATTTCTGCTCCTCGAAGGTTAGATTTCTTAGAATCTGGACGGCAAAAGGTTGGAAATGCATAAGAATCACATAAGACAATACTAGTAAACAGGCTCAAATGAAGCATGGTCCTGACCTGTTCCAAGATTATCTCAACAGAGAAGTTCTGGGGCGATATGAATGATTGGTGATATATGTATGCAAAAACTGCCATAACCATCTGGGGAAAATGAACAGGAACAATTTTAGCAACTTGCAAAATGCCAGTTTGTTTGAGGATGATAAAAAGTAATCATGCAAGTCTAATACTGACCAGAATAAATGAATATGATGTTAGCATCAAACATGTGTGTTCAACTTTTCTATGTATATAAGTGACAACTTTGTCATCTTGAACATTTCCATGTTAAATTTGAATGTTCTAAAGCCAAAAAAATAAGAAAACTACATTTGGAAGACTATCGTGTAATATTAACAAATTAAGAGAGAAATTAAAGGGCAATCATAAGTGCAATGTAGAGAAGGTGAAGTGGGCGAGTGGCAGATTCACAAGAAGCACCAGCACTAGTATTTCTTTTAAGAGTAAAGATTCTGCACAAGCTATTTTTAAATCCTGTTGTCAATACTCGGTACGAAGGACTATATTTGCTATTTACTCGCTCTTGTATTAACATTAGTCAGAATAACAGTAAAGTGAAGGAAAATAGGACTTAAAACTTTGGCACATCTAGCTAGATCAGATGGGAAATTCGAAACACAGTGAAATACAAGAAAGCTAGCCAAAAACAACTTGGCACAGTGGAGTTTGTTCACAGGCAAATAACTTGCCAACAGGCCCCTTACAAATTTCATATAGCTAAAATATTTTATAGAAACACATATCACATTTCATATGTATGTATATTATATGGGCAGTGACATATTCTTATAATTAGAATATTCTTTTGAGATTACTTACTTGACAATCCATTCGGTCAGTAATTCCACCATGTCCAGGTATGCTGTCTCCAAAATCCTACCACATCAAAAGATTGATCAACAGAAATAAAAACAGTATAGTTTTCATACTTCAAGAAGTAGTCCCGAGGACAGCAAAACAAGCCACTGCTTACCTTTATTTTAAAGGCCCTCTTGAAGCCACTTGCAAAAAAACCTCCAAAAGGTGCTATTATTGATGCAAACAAACCTAGTGCTAAAGCATGCCACTGCACAGGCAAAAGAACAACTTCCTTCCACGGGAACTGTCAAGAATACATGTAATCAAATAAACTTTAGCCAAAAACATCCATTGCTTGGAAAACATGATATAAAACAAAATTTAAACGAAAAACTAAAACAGATTAATATATACAGTAGGGGCCTCCCCTATTTTTTCCGGTGAAAAAAAAATAAAATAGATGACTCATCATGGTCAGGTAGCATTAATTCATAAAACAAGGAAATTGAATGAGTTTCAAAGAAAGTAAATGTGTTGCTTAAATTGAGTTCATGCAAATGACATGATTATGGTTGTCTCACCTTTTTCAAGGACTAAAAAGGGGACAAACTGCATTACTCACTCAAGCATTTATGTGATCACCGGGCAATTTTTTTTTCTGTCATAGGCTTTCTACTTGTTCAACATCATTCTTCTTGTATAACGAGAAAGTGGTAATTATTCTGCCAAATGATATTACGAATTTACAGTGCGATGACTAGTGCACAAAATAATATTAAATAGAAGGCCCATTACTTTTTTGAAAGAACAAAGAATATCCCAACAATTCTTGTTCCTAAAACTTAGAATATAAAGACTGGTGCTTTTTTAAGTAACAGGACACAGCATCTTGACTTGGAACAAGGAACTTTGCTCCTCTTGTGATTTCAACAGGAATTATAAACAAATCAACTAACTCAAAGAGGTTTCATGTTCCCAAGGTTTCCAGTCTATAACCCAATAAAATATCAGTATGATAAGGGGTATGAGAACTGAAAACTTTCCTGTGGCCAAATTGAAAATATTCCCGGTTAAGCTTTACCTTAGGAACTTAACCTAGAGGGGTAAATAACCTATAACAGCGAAAGTAAAACAAATGAATTGAACAGGATAATGCTCAATGTTCTTACCCCCTGCGGCACCCATTCTCCCAAAGAATAATGTTCTGGCTTAAACATAGGACCAGGGTCACAACGAAGCCACCCCGTCGACAGGTCCTGAAATCATTTGCATCATAAATATAAGAAAAGAATCACAGTAGCAAATTGTCTAGACAACTCTCAATCACATTCCAAAGGAAATGATATCTCACTTTTCTTGGGCATGTCAACCATTGGAAACGGCCCATTACATTTGCTAACTGCCAAACAAAAAAGAGAGTGAAACACAGTGTCATATATAACTAGAAATGTAGTGTCCAGATATCATCTTTTGCATGAGAAACTGAAATGAATTATTATTTAAAGCTACCCCTTGAAGTGGCATAGTACTCTTGCGTGAAAAGAAACCAGGCTGACATAGACTAGCATAGTTAGGAAACTACAACAACAATTAACAGAAGCTTTCATCTCACCACAAAAGCAGATATGATAGTTGTCACAGATGCACCAATAAAACCTTCCCAAGTTTTCTTTGGAGATAACTTGATCAGAGGTGTTCTCCCAAGAAAGAACCCAAATAGATAGGCAGCAATGTCGTTGATCACAATTAGAGAAGCAGGCAACAGAAACCTGTGTAAGTAGCATTACAGAGGAATTATATGGAGCTTGTCAAGTGGTGTCTATAATGTAATCAGTTTCTAGCATAATTAGCATGCACAGAAATATGACAAGTTATCTACAATCTACAGTACATCATTTACTGATGTCTGGATGACATTGAATAGTTCGACCCAAAAAAAAGAAGTCTACCTGCTCATAATTGGTATAGTGCAATAAGGAAATAACAAGGCACAAAAATCAAACAACATACTACGTATAAGTATGACTCTTTCATTTTTGCAAATGGTGCTCCTATGATTTTCTGATTTTTCCCTGATGGAGTACTGAACATCCCAAAATTGGTAGGTCCATGGTGCAAATACAGATATATAGGTCTATAACAAAATACTACCGCCGTTTCATATTATAAGTCATTTTTGACTTTTTCTTGGTCAAACTTCTTTTAAGTTTGATCAATTTTCTAGAAAAATATAGCAACATTTTGGACACAAAACAAGCGTATTATCAAAATATATTAAATATTGGTTTTAATGAAACTAATTTGGTGTTGTAGACGTTGATAAATTTTTCTATAAACTTGGTCAAACTTAAAAAAGTTTGACTAGGAAAAAAGTCAGAACAACTTATAATATGAAACGGAGGGAGTATCAAATAGGTCAAAAATGGCCGACCCAGTGACAGTATCATTGTTACAGTTAATATTCCTTTTAAGTTGAAGAGGATCAGGGTAAATTTGCTTTTGGCAGCTGCAAGACAAGTTGGGCAGTATGAAGTTACTACTGTAAAATTGCTACAAGAAATCATGCATCTAATCTTTTTATTTTAACACGGAGGTGTTAGCAAGGAAATATATGGCTTACCAGAACATCCCTTCAAATATATTTGCCACGGTAAAAGAAGATTGTGCAAAAACCATTAAAAGGATCATGTGCGTCCAGGCATACTGTTTGAACTGATACTTGTATGTCTTTTTCTTCAGAGTCAAAATAAACCAGACAAATCCTGGATCATGGCAGTTTACATTATACTTTTTGCCAGACAAGTTGCAGGTTACCAAAGCAGGACTGTATATAGCATAACTAATGCAATCGAGTGAATTGAAAAAAATGTCAAAGAAAACAAGCATGTGCACATTAGATCATTTTGAACACTTAGGCAGGTTTGCAATGTTATAAAAGCACTGAGCTCTGAACATTTGAAAAGGGCTCATGGGATGATGCCAAGTCCAAAATAATTGAAACGAAGTGGATTCTCTGCTAAGCAGTTCGAATCGATAAAACAAAGAGGAACCAAGAAGTTCGCATGAATACTTGTTTTAATGCCAGAGCTAAAACTATACTTAAGACAACTAAAAAGATGAAAACTAAATAATGACTGCAGAAACTGCTCTCTAGATAATATTGAGTTGGTGTTTTAGTGCCACAGTGCTAGAGATGAAATGATACCACTTAAGACAACTGAAATCATGAAAAACTAAATAATGACTGCAGAAGTTGGCTGTGAGATTCTTTAGCAGCGCAGGCCATAGATGATATGGGTACGATGTAGTTAGTTTGGATAAGCTCTTTAAAGCTATGATCATGTAAGAAAAACATAACTACTAGTCTTTTTAAACAAAATGAAATTCTTAATGAATAGTTACTGCTTGAAATTAATTGCACACTGTACTTACCGGCAATGTAAAGAAAATAGCAAATAAACATCTGATACTTTATTAGACCACTGACAACCTTATACAATAAGTGATCTGAAGTCACTGTGTTGACAAGCTGTCGACTAAGAAAACGCCCATAAGTAAACAGCATTGCTGTGAAAAAGAAGTGCCTGCAAAAAAAAAAAAGAAAGACCCTTTCATAAAGAACTTGAACAGAATAGGCATATTTTTGAAAAGCATTACATTGATGGCATCTATGAGATAAAAACTTCCAGCTCAAATCATAGTACAACTGAAATGACCCAAAGCCTACCAATTCAGTAGCCTGAAACCTGGTAGTTGTTTCTCTTCACTGGATTTTCTGAGTAGGTTAAAAAGTTCTTTGGCCATGAATATTTGAATCACAACCACCATGGCCCAGATATAGAGGTGACCCATATAAACTATCAACACAAAGCCTCCAATCATCCATACTGTAGAATATGTACGGATAAGCATTGACTTGTACTTATTCTGATCATTGACAAGCAAAGCTGGTCCATTGGTTCTATTCCCATCTGCAGTAGCCTGAACAAAAAGGTATCATTAAGCTCCAAAAAATGTGTGCCAGGTGTAACACAAAACAAGTTGCTGCTCTACCTTTGCATCCTGCTCCCGTGTCAGTGACTCGGAAAATCCAAAATATAATTAAAAGGAAGAATGAAGGGATGGAAGTGCGGAACGAGTAAATAAATGTAGTAACAACAGAACAAACAATATTTATTCACATTGCTAACATCTTTCTACCAACAACTCACCCTACAGGTATGGTTACAGAAGTCCAAAAGAATCGAGAAAATAAAGTTAAAAGAGAGGCATTTTGGTTACACACAAGCACAGCAATTTCACTATATAAACAAAATAAATGAACCACTCTTCCCAACCACAAGGGTCTGCCCAACCACAAAAATAAATAAACACGGAGATATGAATGCAATGCACACTGAAAAACCAAAGGGCCTTTCTGTTTGCTAAAATTTGTCATAATGAAATAGCCCACACCTCGGTAGGACGTCTTCGCTGCCTAGCACGTCCTACATGAGAAGCAGAAACATCACTGGAGCTTGTGTCCCTTTCCATCGCTGCTATTTGATCTATAAAATCATAGTAGTCAATCAGACCAGATTCAATAAAAACACATACTGACTATAGCGAGTAACACATAGAATACACAGTAAACAGAACTTTATGATTTCAAAATGGTTCTGAATTCTGATAAGTAGAATGTGCGACAAATGGAGATCACAGTACAAAGCTCGCTCTAACACTAAGCTATCATAACAACAAGTAACTCGGCAAACTAGCAGTTCGTGCGTGTGAAATGGCTAGATGACAAGAAGCCAACCATGCAAACTTCCTTGCTGTGGCACGGCAAGCGCCCCCCTTGCCCTACACCTACAACACTGAACATTCAACGTCCACGCAATAAACTAAACACATCGCTGTCACGATTATTGATTCCTGCTCGCAACCGCCCTCTGCAGGTCGTTCCCCAACTCACCCCTCTTAATAACAATTTGGTTCGAGAGAATACCTCCAGCTAACCAACAAATAATCATTCGCAACAACAGCATTCCATGGCCAGCTAAAAAGTCAGGGCATAATATTCCCCCCCGGAATTCGTTTTTTAAAACGAAAAGCAATCACTAACCCACTGTTCCGCATCAATCACAACCCCAGAGCCACGCACGAACACCTGACAACGAGTCCCTCGTCAACACAACATCAAACAAGCCCCACCCCCTAAAACTAGCACGGGAACCGCCTGCAATCCAACCAGCAAGGAAGCGAAGGAGACGGGCGGGTGAGCCTAAGACCTCACCGCGAAGCGAGCCCTCGGGCCGGAGGAGGGCGCCGTCGCCGGAGAAAGGCCCCGAGCTCGCCGGAACCCTAACTCGGCGAGGCGCGCGGCGCGGCGCGGGGCGGGACCCGCCGCCTGGGGAGAGGAGGCGGCGGCGGCAGCGTGCTTCGAGAAGGGGGAGTAGAGAGGCTAGAGAGAGAGGGGAGGAGGGAGAGGGAGTTGTGGACTTGCGGAGCTGTGCGTGGTGGCTGGCTGGCTGCTTCGTAATTATCGTGGGGAAATTCCAATTCCTTGCTTGGCTTTGCGGGCTTAAATAGCTCGGCTTCCGAAACAAGGTTCGGTTCGGTCGGTCGGGGGGAATGGGAATGAAAATGGGTGGAAGCAATTTTCTTAGGCTAGGGGCTCACCGGGTGTGCTACTAGTAGGCTAGGGGCCCACCTGGGATGCGGTCCGCCCAGAGTCTCCTCTGAGAATAGATCGTGTCCGTCTGTCCTTTCTAAAAACCCGGGAGCATTTTCTTTCGTCCCCGCAAACGAAACGCGTGAGTCGCGTGACAGTTACTGGCACACGAAGGGCCAAGGAGAAAGGACCATCAAGTAGTACTAGTTCTTGCGTACGTCAGTACGTGCACGAGCGCACGCCCTCTTCGCTATACGCTCTCGGCTGCGTCGATTCAAGTACTAGCCAAAACGACTTTGAGTAGTACTAGTAGTACTCCTAGACTAGCGTAGTAGCCGTCCCCGTCCCCGTGCATCAAGACGACTCGTGTGGGATACATTCGCCGTCCAGGATGCAACGCGGTCAGAAACCGTCTCCGCACCTCAAAGTTGAAGCGACCGACCCGACCCTCTTCCAGTCGTCGCCCGCGCGCCGTCTACAAGAAAACCGGCAATGCAGAACGATCCGGTGCAGTGCGATCACGACGGCGTGTAGCCGTCAAGACTGAAGCGAGCGAGTTCAAAGACGAAGAGAGAGAAATTGAAGCGTGGTCGCATGTTCGGCACCACCGGAAAGCCCGCGACCGCGCGCGACTCCTCTCGGTTCACCTCGCATCTGCTTTCGGTGGAAGTGGGTATCCGTCGCCTTGCTTTCCATCGCCGGCCCACGTGGGTTGGGTGCCGAGGTAGTGGGGTATAAAAGGAATAAGTTCACCGGAGGTCCCTCAAATTGACACCGAGGTTTTTTAAGGTCCCTAAACTAGAATACCAGAAATGTGTACCCCTAAAATTACTAAATCCGTCTGACGAAGGTCCCTCGGCAGTATTGACTCAGTTTTTGCCCGGTTGTGCTGACGTGTCGCGCTGTGGGACCCACTGGTCAGTCCGCCGTTGGGGAGTTAATAGACGGGGTTAACGCTCTGTCCTCGCCGTTTCCAGGCGTTGGCGCGACATTTTCCTCTTCTCGAGCTGAAACCCTAGCTTAGGGCGGCGGCGGCGGCGTAAGCGGCGGCGGCGGCGGGGGCAACAGGAGAGGTGAGGCTAGGCGATGGCGAGTAATTGCAGTGACCGGTCGTCGGGGTCGTCGCATCCCAGCAGTCGTGCTCCCATCCCGGCGCGAGTTGGGCCCTATGATTATCAGCCGGCGGTGATGTGCCGGTGTGGTGCGAAGGCGGCGCTGTGGATTTCCTGGAGCGTGGACAACCCAGGTCGACGGTACTACCGATGCCGCAATCGGGTGAGTGATGTAGATTTCTTTTGCTTGCTTGTTTTTTGTTTGAGCTGGCAGTATGGTTGGGTGATTTGGGATGTAAAGTTTTCAGGGCGCCGGCTGTGATTTTTTTGACTGGTATGAGCCCGCAACAAGCAGTTTTTCGAGGGAGTTGTTGAATGACCTTCGTGAAGCCGTGCTATCGCTAAGGAGGGAGAAGAATGAGTTGCAACGTTGTGTTGAAGAACTGAGGCTGAAGGTAGAAGAGCAGTGCCTAGAATTAGGTGTAGCAATGAATGAAGTGGCACAATTGAGGCTTGTGGCAGCTGATAATGAAGCTAACATGGCGGCTATGAGGGCAAGTAACAGTAGGCTAGAGAAATATAGAGTTTGGCTTGTACTGATGTTGTTGGGATGCATGTTTGTGTTGTTTGCTGTGTTTTTAGTTCAGATATGAGGTGCAATGTGTAAATCTATGTGCCAAAATGCTGGTAGCTGAAAGCATTTTGCTGTATTTTGCTAAGAATTTAAGTGAATTTAAGCAATGTGGTTGGATGAATTGTGATTGCTATTCAGTAATGACACTGATATTGCATATATTTGACTGAATATCAACTATTGCAGTGACAGAGTATTGGTAACTTTGCACATAAATTACAGCATAACAAATTGATAAGAGTCAGTTCATTTGTTGAAAGATAATTTGAGCAAAGTCACTCAATTTAGATGATAACAATCCACATAGCTTAGCTGGCTTATGTCTGCCAGAACAAGCACACATCACAGCATAGTTGGCAAGTAGTCTGCCAAATTACAGAAACTAAACAGATAGGTAAAGTTGGCTAAGAGTCTACCAAATTACACAAAAGGCACAGAACATTGCATAGTTAGCTTCATATGGCATCACAGCTTGTCAGTTTCCCATGGGGGAATCAGCATCAGTGGACCTGCAGCTGTTTTCTTGGGCTTGGTACTGGATGGTTCTTGAGCTTGCACATGAACACTTGCTTTCCCAGAAGTGATCCTCACTGAAGCAGAAGAAGAACATTGAGAGTGTGGCACTATGGCCTGAAGGTTCACACTGGCTGAACCACCACTTTCAGTTGCCACCCTAGCACTGGCTGCAACCTTCACAACTGAACTGTTTTTGTGTGGTGACTGGAAGGAAAAGAAACAAGTGTTGTTGGCAAATGAATGTTACTTTCAAAAGTTTAATTGAATGAGGACTGCCTGACATACCTTTTTTGTAGGAGATGTTCTCTTCCTAGTGTGACAAGCAGATGTGCTAGTGCTGAGCTCAGCTGCCTTTCTTTTCCTGCTTTGTGTGTTGCTCCCAGAAGTGTTTGACAACCCTAAGTTGTTATTTGCAGTGACTGTATTTCCTGGAGCCGATGTTGCAGCTCCAGGTGTGCTAACACCTGCCCCACTGTGCTTGTGACAGCCCCTGCTGTTGTGACCAGGTTGCTTGCATGATCTGCACATGATAATTGTGCCAAATTTGGAAGCTTTGGTAGGTTTAGCTGGCTCATTAGGCTCCCTTCTCCTTTCAGTCTTTGGCCTTCCTGGCATCTTTATGTATCCTGAGGCATTTAGAGGCTCTCTAGGATCATCTGGCCAACTAGTCATGCCCTGTACTGGCTGCAGGCAATGGGCATAGGTTTTTTTGAAAGATGCCACTGAGTAGCATGGAGCAACCCACCCATCTAGTGTGTTGGTCCTATAGTAGATGCAGGCAATTGCATGAGGACATGGCAAACCTGACAATTGCCAATATCTACATGAGCACTCCTTCATATCTAGGTTAACTATGAACCTATGCTCATTATGCTTGACTTCAAAACTGTCAGCCCCATTGCATATAGCATGGCAGAATGCAGATTCAGCAATGTATACATTAAGTTTTTTAAGTATACCAGGGCAAATGACAGTACTCCATCTATCAGAACATTTTCTTTGATCATGGATCCTAACCATTACTTTCCTTCTAATGGTTTCAAGCATTGTTATGATAGGAAAGAATCTAGCCTCAAGAATCCATCTGTTGAAAGATTCACAAATGTTGTTATCAACAGAGTCACAATTAGATCCTAACCTGAACCAAGCCCTACTCCAATGTTCTGGGTGTGTGTTCAGTATTGCTTGAGCTCCAGCAGGGGTCAGTTGGGCCAGCTTTGCTCTAGCCAAATTGAAAAGCATTCTGCATGATGCTTTGGCACACTTCCAGAATTTTTTTTGAAACTCTTTGTCATTGAAGTGCCTCTTCCAATTGGCATAGATATGCCTGGCACAGTTCCTGTGCTCAGCTTCAGGAGCCCACTTAGAGACAGCATTAATTATTCCCTGCATTTGACAGTAACATGCATTGTTTAATGACAGAATTACTAGAAAAGAATAGCAAACAGAGGTTTAGGAGCATTACCTTTTGCTGGTCAGAGATGAAGACCCATCCACTTCCATCACCAACCTTCAGATCACTGCACAGCAAGTCACAAAACCAATCCCATTCTTCATTGTTCTCTTTATATACCACAGCCCAAGCTATTGGGTACATCTGATTATTGGCATCCCTCCCTATAGCACACAATAGCTCTCCATTTGTAGATCCCTTGAAAAAGCAACCATCAAGCCCAATTACCTTCCTGCAACCAGCCATAAACCCTTTCTTGCATCCATCAAGGCAAATATAAATTCTTTTGAACACAGGTGGTTCAATACCTATCACTCTGTTGATGACCACAGTGCTACCAGGGTTGGTCCTAAGCAGTTCTTCCTGATAATTGTAAAGCTTCTGGTACTGGCCCTTGGTCACATCAAATGCCTTCTGCATCACAAGTCTTTTGGCCCTCTTAAGCTTGGAAATTGATGCATCAGCAAACATCTCTTCTTGAACTATTGCTTTCATATGGGATAGTGGCCAACCAGGGTTAGCAACTATGAACTTGTCATATTTTTCTGCTATCCTAACAGATGAAACATGTCTACTATCCCTCCTTGGTGGGCATGCATGCATACTGTCATAAGTGGCAATCTGCCAACTATCACTTCTTGTAGTCTTGGACAGCAAACACACCCAAGGACAGCTAGCCCAATCACACTTTGCCCTCACCCTCTTGTGATCATCTTTAATAAAATTAATCACTTTCTTTTCAGCCAGGGCATATTTTATAATGGTCATCTTGAACTGATGCTTGGAGCTGAACTTCATTCCTAGCTCAAAAACAGGAACCCCTGGCTGCTTCTTAAACTTTGGGAACTTGCCCTTCCTTCTGACAAGCTCACCATCACTGCCAACCTCATCATATGAGTCTTCATCATCACTATCTGCATACGGGGTGTCGTTGCCATCTTCTGGACCTCCAGCAGTTCTAGCTGACTGACTTTTAAACCCCTCAAACACAACCTCATCCAGCTCATGAACCTTTCCAGCTCTCATCTTCCTCTTTAACTCTTTGTAGTGTCTTTCTATCTCCCCAGCCTCTTCATCATCCTCAGAAGGGCAATCATCTCCTCCTACATAATCACTATCATCCCCACTGTCAGAAGGCAGGACAGTGTTTATGGGTGACCTTTCCCTATAAATGACAATCCTCCTGTCGTCCACTTCCATTGCTTTAACTTCACCAGCACCCACAACAGCTTTGCCCTTATCTTTGACTTTCACCTTTCTGTCCCCATCCTTGTCCTCATCTCCCTCTTCCTCTGATTCTTCATCCAAATCCAGCTCCATTTCAGCCTCATAATCACTGTCTTCATCTTCATCAACATCAATTACAACGGGCTCCTCAGCATACACCTCAGCCACACCACCCTCACTTATACAGTCAGACATGAACCCACACACCTTATCATCCATCAACAACCGCATTCCTGTCCCTAATTCTTCCCCAGGAAATAACCAATGCAGTAATGTCCCATCTACAAATTTGTGGTGATCTTTTAGGTGTCCAAAAAGTTCAGGTAATGACACTTTATCCCTGTCTATGTATGACATTGCTTCTCTCCCCCCACAATACAACTTCTGTCTCCCTTTATTGACAAATTCCCCATTGAAATGGAACCTAACTACTAGAGTGCCCAAGGGATCCATGTTGCCAGCTCTGAAAAAATAAAAAAATAAGCACTTTACTACTGTACTATTACAACTACACTACATCCAGATCCCTAATACCTAGTTAACACCTAACACCGATTAAAAAAGGACCACCCCAACACTAACCCACACAGATTCACATGGGCATACAAAAGCATTACTACACCTAGTGCATGAGGGATAATATACTACTTCACCTCTACACCGAATCCCAGACAAAAAACGAATCTACCACATTTTAAAATCTTCCCCGAAAATCAACACAGTACCAGCTACAATAGCACGCAATGTCGAGCCAAAAAGGTACTAACCGGGGTGGAATCCGCCGCGCGTTTCGACGAACACGATGCCCGTCGCCGGCGCCACGGCCAGCTCGCCGCCGCCGACAATCCCGCAGTCGCCTTCAAGTCGCCTCCTGGTCGCCGCTCAGCTAGGGTTCGAGCAAGGGAGAGAGAATGTCGCGCCAACGCCTGGAAACGGCGAGGACAGAGCGTTAACCCCGTCTATTAACTCCCCAACGGCGGACTGACCAGTGGGTCCCACAACGCGACACGTCAGCACAACCGGGCAAAAACTGAGTCAATACTGCCGAGGGACCTTCGTCGGACGGATTTAGTAATTTTAGGGGTAAACATTTCTGGTATTCTAGTTTAGGGACCTTAAAAAATCTCGGTGTCAATTTGAGGGACCTCCGGTGAACTTATTCCGGTATAAAAAGACGACAAGAAAAGGGAAGGGGAATTTCAGCCCACGTTGCGGAATATGGGATTTTCCATTTCTTACTCCGAATAAGTTCACTTTTAGTCCCTTCATTGTTTCCGAGTCTAAAATTCGTCTCTGAACAAAAATATGGTATAGCCCATCCTCCAACTCACAATACCATATCAATTTTGATCCCTCGACAATATAATGGTCGGTTTTGACAGATGTGACTGTTAACAGCGGATTTTCGTAATCGACCCGAAGAAGAAAGGGGAAACCGAAGCGGAGAAGGGGAGCTAAATTGGAATCAAACCAGGTCTCGTATCGGACACAGTTAGCATATCGGACTCAGTGAGGTGCTGGCAGAAAGACTGTATCGACCGATTCGGATTTGTATGGTTATCGGCCGATAGAGGTTGAAAGTAGACAGAGTCAGCATGGGCTTGGTTTGGGCTCAAGATAAGCTTCAAGGAAGTTGCCAAATAGAGATAAGGCTCGGTTTTAGGCAATTGTATCTTGTAAATCAGGTAGGTTTAGATCTAATCTGTGGCAAAAGTCTGCCGTAAAGACTTGTTGTTTGTTAGAGATAAGATCGTGTCCTACAAGGACCCTGTTGTAATCTCGGGTATAAATATCCCGATAGTCTGTACATAGAAATATCTCACAACTCAATACAACAAACCAGTTTTAATCTACTTCGGCGCATCGCCAACCCTCGCAAGAGGTTGATTTCAACGAGTTCTTGCTTCCCTGGAGCAGAGGTAAGAACTCGTTCCCGACGATCTGCATCGTCGGGGCTAGCGTGTCGCTTTAGACACGTTAAGCCTCGATGATGTGATCGTCGTTTATCATGTCTTGGGTAATCTTGACAGGCGTTTTAGTTATGCTTTGCCAGCGGTCTACTCGTTTTAGGGTTCATTGCCGGTGACGGTTTAATTATCATGTTTGGCTAGATTGTTCAATGCATCTACCATCCCCAAAAGCAATCGGCGACTTGATTTTCTTTGTGTTAAGTCTTGATTCACACTTTGAGTTGTCATCGACCTTAGTCCTGTTTTTAGATCTAACACAAAGCCCCTGTTTTGATATCTAACACAAAGCCCGTTTTCGGTTGTAATTAAGGATAGCACTGGGGTTTTAGCCAGTCTTACCTGATGCATATGATTATCACTAGGTTTTTATATGTATCTGCCATTTGCATGAATAGATCGATGAATATAGATGCATCTGTTATAGGTTAATCTTTTGCGTTTATTTGTGACGGATGTGTTTATATTGATTGATTGGCTCATGTAGATTTGCACTAGAGTTCTAGCTAGTGTAGTGATCTTTATTATCCCTTATCGGCCGATGCCGTTGATTGACATTAACATGTTGATGAAGGCCGATAAGTTTGGATTCATGCTTTAATCTTATTTTATCATGAGTAAGCCGATATAGCTTTGCCCTATCGGCTGGGCTATGACAATGTGTCATCGGTCTATCGGCCGATCGGCCATTGTTTTCTGACGTGGTTTACTTGTTTCTTGTTGATTGCAGATCAAATCAACTGGCACGCTCTGCACACAACTAGGCAAGCCATTTGGACCTGCACTGGAGTAAAGCAAACCTCCCAGGCCGCCGTGGAAACGTGGAACCCGTTTGGTTGCAAGGCGGGTCGAAATTCTGCGCCAACACGCTTTTGGCACGCCCGGTGAGATCTCAAGAACGCAAGCTTTGCAACAGCAACAAGATCACCTCAAGATGTCGAAGCAGGCCGAGATCTCCGAGGAGAACGTCGTCTCCGTAACCGTCGACCAGCTCAACGCAGAACAAAAAGCCGAGATGGACAAGCTGGTTGAGCAGTTCCAAAATATGTACTTGCAAACATATTCTAGGACTCGGTAAGACACCTTGATCCAAAAGTCTAAGGTAGTAATACCGAGTCCTGGAGATGGAGCTAGCACATCGGCGGCGGCACACGACCATACCGTCAAGACCGAGGATACTGCGGCGCCGACGTTGCAAGACAGGATTGACTCCGCAGTTTATTCTGCGCTAGTCAACCAGTCGGGGGTCTTGGTGAACACATTGACCAATACGGTCAAATCGATCCTAGATGGGTCGATCCACCAGTACAAGCCTCAAGGCCTAATTTATCTACCGGAGAATAGGTTCCCTGCCTATCGGATCTTGAGGAACGACCTGAGCACGACTCAGCAGACGGCGCCGATGCCACCCCCATCGGCGCAGCCAACAACGACATTGTCGTTGGTCCTCACCAGGTAGACAGGAGGGAGCCCTCAGCATATCACGGAAGAGCAATATGCACAATGGACCAAGGGGAAGCAACCAGTGATCGAGCCGATGCAGCAAGTTCCTGTCAACCAGCCATCGGCCGGACAGCCACAAGCCCCTGTGTTCAACAACCCTCCACCACAGACTGCTTACAACACGCCACAAGGCTACCAGCAGCACACCACAGGGCAGTATGGCGCGCAGAACCTTGATCACCATTATCAGCCGTACTCCCCCAGGCAGTATCAAGCAGAGGGCTTGCAACAATCATATCAGCAAGACCTCCCGCATCGGCCCGCAGGATACTGGGCTGATATGATAGCCGAAGTGATGCGGGATCAGTTCGGCTTGAAGCCCAAGGAGAATTCTACAGTGTATCGGCACCTGTACCCCGAGGAATTTGACAGAGTACCATTGCCAGGCCGATACAAGATCCCGGACTTCTCCAAATTTTCGGGGCAGGACAACGTCTCGACATATGAGCATGTGAGCCGATTTCTAGCACAGTGCGGGGAGGCATCGGCTATCGAGGCGTTGAGGGTGAGGTTTTTCCCTCTGTCCTTATCAGGGTCTGCATTTACATGGTTTTCATCCTTACCCTGCAATTCCATCAGAGGATGGATAGATCTTGAGAAACAGTTTCACAGATATTTCTACAATGGTGTACAAGAGATGAAACTGTCCGATCTCACCGCCATTAGGCAACGAGTTGATGAATCGGTCTCAGAGTATATCCAAATGTTTAGGGACATAAGGAACAGGTGTTACAGCCTCAGCTTGACCGATTCTCAATTGGCCGATCTGGCGTTTCAAGGATTACTCGGGCCGATACGAGAAAGGTTCTCGTCACAGGAATTTGACAGTCTAGCTCAGCTAGCACAGAGGGTATCGGCCCACGAGCAACGATTCCAGGAGGCAAAGAAGTTTGCAAAGAAGATCAATACGATCTATCAGTATGCCTCCGACGATGATGGTGAGGAAGATGTCGATGTCGACCTGGCCGAGTGGGCCCGGATGAGGAAGCCGACAACATGCCAGTGGGCAAAAAAGGGTGACAAAGAAGACAAGTTTGACTTCGATATCAACAAGGCCGATAAGATATTTGATTTACTGTTGCAAGAAAAGCAAATTCAACTGCCAGTGGGTCACGTATTGCCATCGGCCGAAGAAATCAAGAAGAGAAGATATTGCAAGTGGCATAACTCTTATTCACACCATACCAATGAATGCAAGATCTTCAGACAGCAGATCCAATCGGCCATCGAACAAGGCAAAATTAAGATCGATGACGCCAAGAAGCCGATGAAGATAGAAGGACACCCGTTCCCAATCAACATGGTGCGGGCAGACAGGGCCGACGGCGGTGGCCATCGGATCGGCAAGTGACCTTATCAGACCTCTGAGGGCTTGATCAGAAAGTACCAGCGGAGGCAGGAAGAACAAGCTCAAGACTACGCCGATCAAGACAACTCTTACGACCCACATTGGGAGTGCGAGTTTTTCCGGTTCTGCTGGAATGAGGGGATGAGATTGCCATCCATCCAGGAGTGCCCTACGTGCAATGAGGCAAAAGACTCTTATCAGGGCAGCTCAAGCAGGCAAGCACATCGGTCGGCCAAGCAAAGAAAATCTATGCATGAAAGGCTGGGGCCGATGCGCCAAGAGCAACGGATTGAAGCCGAGGAGCAGATCCAGAACCCCCAATGGTGCCCAAGCGATGTGTTCAGCAAGACACAAAAACGGCGGGTTCAGAGACTAAGAAGGAAGGAACAAATCCAAGAACAACAGGCGACAATAGCCCATCGGCCGGCCAAGACCAAGAAAGAGTGGAGGATAAAATCCACGGTGGTCACGGCCGATGAGGGCACCTCCGATACAGCTCGGGCTTCTGCGGCTTCAAAAGGTAAAGGAGTGGCATCGGCGTCTGTTAACATGGTTTTTATACTGCCAGCAGAATACAGCGTGCAGGCGGCCGATGAAGCAATGGCCGACGATGAACAATCTTCGGCTAGACTACAGTTGTCACCAGACCAAGCCATATTCGACAAGCCAGCTGACGACAATCACAGGCACCTGCGGCCGTTATACATCAAGGGATTTATCAACGGGCGGCCGATGACGAAGATGCTGGTCGATGGCGGTGCGGCGGTCAATTTGATGCCATACACAACCTTCAGGAAGCTTGGAAAAGTACCTGAAGACCTTATCAAGACCAATATGGTGTTAAAAGATTTTAGTGGCAACGCCTCTGAGGCGAAGGGGGTACTCAACGTGGAACTCACCGTGGGCAGCAAGACGATACCCACAACTTTCTTCGTCTTCGATGGAAAGGGTTCCTACAGCTTGTTGTTGGGATGAGACTGGATCCACGCAAACTGTTGCGTACCTTCAACAATGCATCAATGTCTGATACAATGGCAAGGGGACCAGGTCGAGATCGTGCAGGCCGATCGGTCAGTACACGTGGCCAATGCCGATCTCGCAGTATGGGAGATGGAGGGAATCGATTGCTTGTCCGGGCGAGTCTAGGACGCCGATTTCCTCAAAGTAACTGATTGCGATATCGAGACGATTGAAGATCAAGACAAGCAGTTGCTTTAACAAAGATGTGTCATCCACTGTCCAAGACGAACAAGCTAGTCCCTATACAGACGATGCAGTGGATGAGTTAGATGGAAAATTGGGACAAGGCTTTACGTCGGCCGATCAGCTCGAGGAAATTGATATAGGAATAGGTGATAAGCCTAGGCCAACGTATGTAAGTACAAACCTACCAAAGAAATATAAGAATAATTTGATAAATCTTTTGAAAGAGTTCATAGATTGTTTTGCATGAGAATACCATGAAATGCCAGGATTAAGCCGATCGATCGTAGAACATCGGCTACCTATCAAAACAGGCTATCGGCCATTCAAGCAAGCTCCTAGGAGATTTAAAGCCGATATGCATGAAGCTATCAAGGCAGAGATAACAAGACTTTACGACGCCAACTTTATCAGACCCTGCCGATATGCGGAGTGGGTTTTCAACATAGTTCCAGTGTTAAAGAAAAACGGCAAGCTTAGGGTATGCATCGACTTTAGAGATTTGAATAAAGCAACACCAAAAGATGAGTACCCTATGCCGCTGGCCGACCTGCTAGTAGATGCCGCGTCTGGACACAAAATCATCAGTTTCATGGATGGAAACGCAGGCTACAACCAGATTTTCATGGCCAAGGAGGATATTCACAAAACAGCCTTCCGGTGTCCGGGTGCAATCGGCTTGTACGAGTGGGTTGTTATGACCTTTGGCTTGAAAAACGCTGGAGCTACTTATCAGAGGGCTATGAATTATATTTTTCATGATCTTATCGGCTCACTGATCGAAGTTTACATTGATGACGTCGTCGTGAAGTCCAAGGAGTACGATATGCACTTGGCCGATTTACGCAAGGTACTAGAAAGAGCAAGGAAATATGGTTTAAAGATGAACCCTAACAAGTGTGCCTTTGGCGTATCGGCCGGTCAGTTTCTGGGTTTCTTGGTCCATGAAAGAGGTATTGAGATCACACAGAAGAATATTGATGTCATAAAAAATATCAAGCCTCCAACAAACAAAACCAAGTTACAATCTCTGCTCGGGAAGATCAACTTCGTCCGACGTTTCATATCAAACTTGTCAGGCAGAATAGAGCCATCCACTCCATTATTGAAGATAAAGGACGATCAGGAGTTCGTATGGGGTGACAGGCAACAGAAAACGCTGAATGATATCAAAGAATATTTAAGTTCTCCCCCAGTCTTAATTCCTCCACGGAAAGGGATTCCATTCAGGCTGTACCTATCGGCCGATGAGAAATCCATCGGCTCAGTCTTGGTTCAAGACATTGATGGCAAGGAACGAGCTATTTTTTATCTCAGCAGGAGGTTGTTAGACGCCGAGACAAGGTACACGCCGGTGGAGAAATTATGTCTGTGCTTGTATTTTTCATGTATTAAGTTAAGGCATTATTTACTTTCCAATGAATGCATCGTGGTCAGTAAGGCCGATGTGATGAAATACATGCTATCAGCCCCTGTTTTAAAAGGAAGAATTGGGAAGTGGATTTTTGCTCTAACAGAGTTTGACCTCAGATATGAATCGGCCAAAGCAATCAAAGGACAAGCCCTGGCCGATTTCATTGTTCAACACAGGGATGATTCAGTCGCATATGCAGATATCGTGCCATGGACGCTGTATTTTGATGGATCTGTCTGCCGACACGGATGCGGTATCGGCCTGGTCATTATATCCCCTCGGGGGGCAAGCTTTGAGTTTACTTTTACTATCAAGCCTTATTATACCAACAATCAAGCAGAGTATGAGGCTGTTCTCAAAGGCTTGCAGTTATTACAAGAGGTTGAGGCCGATTCCGTGGAGATCATTGGTGATTCACAGCTGGTAATTAATCAACTTTCTGGAGAGTATGAATGCAAAGATGATATTCTCAAAGTCTACAATGAAGAGTGCAAGGTGTTGCTCCAAGCGTTCAAGATGGTGACGATGAGACATATACCCAGGAAGCAAAACTTCGAGGCCAATGATCTGGCTCAGGGGGCATCGGGATACAGGCCGATGGTCAAGGATGTACGGGTTCAAGTCGCTGCCATGGATGCCGACGATTGGAGACTTGCTATCATTGATTATTTGAAGAATCCTTCCCAGTCGGTGTCACGACAAATGAAATACAAAGTGTTGCAGTATGTCCTGTTAGATGATGACTTATACCATCGGACGGTTGATGGTGTCTTGCTCAAGTGCCTAGGTCCTACGGAGGCCAAAGTGGTTATGAGCGAGGTCCATGAAGGGATTTGTGGAACACATCAATCGGCCCATAAAATGAGGTGGCTTTTAAAGCGCGTTGGATATTTTTGGCCGACAATGCTAGAGGATTGTTTCAAGTATTATAAAGGATGTCAAGATTGTCATAAATTTGGAGCAATTCAGCGCGCACCGGCATCGGCTATGCATCCAATCATAAAGCCGTGGCCGTTTCGTGGATGGGGAATAGATATGATCGGTCAGATTAACCCGCCATCAAGCAAGGGACACAAATATATCTTAGTGGCTACAGATTACTTCACAAAGTGGGTTGAGGCCGTTCCCCTTAAGAAGGTTGATTCCAAGGATGTGATTCAGTTTGTCAAAAAATATATCATATATCGGTTTAGGTTACCTCAGACAATAACCACCGATCAGGGATCAATCTTCGTGTTCGATGAGTTCGTCCAGTTTGCCGACAGCATGGGCATTAAATTATTAAATTCTTCTCCATATTACGCGCAAGCTAATGGGCAGGCAGAGGCTTCTAATAAGACTTTAATCAAGCTAATCAAGAGGAAAAATCGACGAACAACCAAGGCAATGGCACACGACGCTGGCCGATTCCCTTTGGGCGTATCGGATGGCTTGCCATGGTGCGATTCAAGTGCCTCCGTATCAGTTGGTTTATGGACATGAAGCTGTGCTGCCATGGGAAACCAACATCGGCTCAAGAAGGATTGCTTTGCAAGACGACTTGGCAGCCGATGAGTACCATAATCTTATGGTTGATGAGTTAGATGACTTGGCGCATGTCCGATTACGGGCATTAGAAAAGATTAAACGTGATAAAGACAGAGTGGCTCGTCATTATAACAAAAAGGTTGTTGCCAAGTCATTTGAGGAAGGGGATCTTGTATGGAAGCTAATAATGCCGATTGGTTCCAGAGATAATAAATTCGGCAAGTGGTCACCTAATTGGGAAGGTCCTTTTCAGATTCATCGATGTGTCCCTCACAATGCTTATTTGCTTAAGGGGCTAGATGGTGAGATTTATGGACGAGCTCTTAATGGCAAGCACTTAAAGAAATATTATCCTAGCGTCTGGATAGATTCATGATCGGCCCCTCAGCCGATTTATGATAATAGCCGATGGGTTATACATCGTCTTTAGATGGCCGTTATACATTATCGTCCTTAGTTCAAATTTTACAACATGAGCCCTCATCTTCTAAAATTTGGGGGGCATACATACATACAACAAGACTAGGATCTTTCAAGCTTATGGAATTTTTCATGGAATTTTGAGTTTTTCGACATTTTTCAAGCTTATGGAATTTTTCAATCTTAACGGTTCAAGTTCAAGTTTCTCCAAAGTTACCAAGAGTGGCTTAAGTTCATGGTCTTCAAATTTTTTCAGACTTGGACTGATCATATTCGGCCAGTAGGCCGATGGAATCAATTACAACAAGAAAGTGTCTGTTCACAAGAAGGACATAAAATATAATACATTACCCTAAGAAGTTTTCAATAGCTGCAATCACCCTGCGACGGATTTGATCAATATTTTCTATAATTTGGGCATCATCGGCCATCGACCCTGGGATCGGTTTTAAAGATTTACTCAGGGTTGCCAAGTGTTTGGCCGATGCCTTCAGCTTCGCTGTCTGGTCTTCTATAGTTTTTGGCAATGCAGTTATCCTGGCCTAGACTTCTTGGATTTCTTTGCGAGTTGCTTCTAGCTTGGAGATGAGGTCTGCTTCGAGGCGTTGGAGTTCTTCAAGTCTGTTCTTCAAGACAATCGGCTCCACAGCTAGCTCATCCAATCTGGTCTTGTCAAAATTGACTTGAGCCTTGCTAACGGATAGGGCCAATTCCAGGCTTTCGCATTCCCGCCTCTCCGCAATCCTTTCTTTAGCTTTCTGAAGCTTGAAGCGATATTGTTCCAAGAAGATGGCCGGTGTTAGGGTCTCCATCAGATCTTCGGGCAGTTGGTCTTGAATTTCTTGTACCCTGGCTCTGATGGAAGTACAATCCTCCACCAAGAACTCCAGCGAAGATTCCAGACGATTGGCGATATCGGACAGCTGGTCCTTCAGTTCTTCAGGGATCGACACCTTGGTTGTCACGGGGGGCTCCTTGTCCTCATCGTCAAGAAACTGACCGATATCGAAAGAGAATATATCGGCCAGGTTCTGCAAATATCAGTGTAGGTCAAGATTAGCCTTGTCAAGCAGCAATAAGCAAAGAGGATCGAAATAATCTTGGTTACCTGTGATGGAGCATCAGTGGTACTCGCATCGGCTTCCTTTTGCTGTATTGAAACAGTAGGCGAAGGAGTTGGCCGATGAGGTGCAGGTGATGGAGCCCGTGGCTGAAGAAAGACAAGAAGATGATGAACAGGTGTGTGCTTTTATAAAGACAACGCAGAATCGACTCTTACCGAAGCAATCGGAGAGGGTGGTGGAGAAGGAGAAGGAGTCCTCAATCGAGCCTTGGCCTGTTGATGCTTTTGTAGGGTTGCCTTCTTGGTTCTTAGAGGGGCCGATTGGGTTTTCTCCTTAAGTGTAGATGATGCAACAGCCTGAAAAAGACATCAAATTAAAGTGTACTAATATGAAGGGGATTGCATGGGATTCGGTACAAGAAATATGCTAACCCTGCGGACTGCATGTCTAGTCTTCTTTGGTTGGGCAGCGTCGGCTCGGTCATCGGCCGATGGGACTTTGGTGGTCTTGGCCGATGGTTTCTTGGCAGTCTCAGTTGACGAATCTTCTTCTTCAGACACATCGGCGGCTGCTGCATCGACCTTTTCCTCCATCATTTGTTCATCAAGGAATTTTTCCATGGAGGGGTCTAGTTCTTCGAGATCGGCTTGGTCATCAGTTTTGGCTTTCTTGCTGGATTTTTGGGATTTGCCTTTGGCTGGCGCTTTTCTCTTGGGATTTTCTTTAATCATCGGCCCTTGGAGTAATGATGATACCTTTGGGGCGGTAAGGCCGATGATTGATTCCAGGATGGTTGATCCTGATGGAGCTACAGCTTGAGCATAACAAATTCCTTTTCCGCTGTTGCTCATAGATGGGATCGGCTCGTCTGGGACTTGAGGGCTGATACCCTGGATGAGCTCTGTCACGTAGAATCTGGCCGATTGATGGAAAATGTGAGCAGCCCATTCTTGCCACCATGCTTGGAAGCTGATATGTACAAAGGGGCTCAGATACAATCGATAGCAGTCACCCAGGTTCGGGGTTCTGATTTCCAGTGCCTTGCTCATGATTAATCCTGATGGCACTATGCCCCTACTCTCTAGCAGTCTATGGAAGTGTAAGTTAATGAGGAGTTGCCCAAGCCCGCACTGTCTAGCAGCTACCATGGGATTATAGAACTCATAAGACAGGCTGGTGCTTCTTCCTTGATATATGCCTACTGGGAGCAGGCATGGGGTGATGCCAATCATAAATGACTCTCGGGATTCCATGTCATCATTTATCAGGTTCAACTACAGATCGTCAGGGAGTTCAAAATCATGATCCGAGAGGTAGAGACACATATCCATCTTAATTGATGGAGGTCCGGTGTAGAATTGGATGAACCAAGTAGACAGGTCTTCGGCCGATTGATCCGCTCCAGGATAGACAGAGGCCGTTTCTCCAAAAGACATGCATCTTCTGGTTCTATGGTCTTCATGATCGGCATACTTTGATGGAAAAAGGGAGTCCGATAGCGGAGGCCGATCAGCCATGGTGTTGGTATGAATGGTTAGCCAGAGCTGAATAAACCACCATGGTCCTCCGTGAGCCACAGTCTGCTTCAACATTAAATCTTGAGTAGAGACATGAAGCAGTCGATAAACAGCTCCCAGAAGATATCGGCCGAGAGGGATTTGTTTCTTGTCAACCAGAGCTTGGGCCAGATGTTGGCAATTGGTAGTTGGGCCACAGGTCGATCCACAGAAAACAAATCTTTCTAACCACAGTGTCAGGAAGGTTACATGTTCCCTTTCCGAGACTGATCTTTGTTCCATGTGTTCAGAAATATACCTAGACCAGCCTCCAATCTTCTTGGTTTTCAGTTTGTGGCTATTGTTAGTCAGGAGGCTGAAGGGATTGATCTCGGATTGGATATCTAGTCCTGTTAGCATCTTGACGTCGATTAAAGTTGGGGTCATCGGACCTTGCTTGAGTCTTGATTCACACTTTGAGTTGTCATCGACCTTAGTCCTGTTTTTAGATCTAACACAAAGCCCCTGTTTTGAGATCTAACACAAAGCCTGTTTTCGGTTGTAATTAAGGATAGCACTGGGGTTTCAGCCAGTCTTACCTGATGCATATGATTATCACTAGGTTTTTATATGTATCTGCCATTTGCATGAATAGATCGATGAATATAGATGCATCTGTTATAGGTTAATCTTTTGGGTTTATTTGTGACGGATGTGTTTATATTGATTGATTGGCTCATGTAGATTTGCACTAGAGTTCTAGCTAGTGTAGTGATCTTTATTATCCCTTATCGGCCGATGCCGTTGATTGACATTCACATGTTGATGAAGGCCGATAAGTTTGGATTCATGCTTTAATCTTATTTTATCATGAATAAGCCGATATAGCTTTGCCCTATCGGCTGGGCTATGACAATGTGTCATCGGTCTATCGGCCGATCGGTCATTGTTTTTTGACGTGGTTTACTTGTTTCTTGTTGATTGCAGATCAAATCAACTGGCACGCTCTGCACACAACTAGGCAAGCCATTTGGACCTGCACTAGAGTAAAGCAAACCTCCCAGGCCGCCGTGAAAACGTGGAACCCGTTTGGTTGCAAGGCGGGTCGAAATTCTGCGCCAACAGTGACGAGTGAGACCCACATGGGCCCACATCTCAATGGCCAACTCTTTTACCTTCTCCTTTCCCTCTTCTCTCCATCCATGCCTCTAACATGTAGGGCCCATGTGGGTCTTACTCGTCACGTCAGCCAAAACCTATCACTATACTACCAAGAGACCAAAGTCACTATGGTATAATGAGTTGGGGGATAGACTATACTGATATTTTGATTTAGCGATGAATTTTAAAATCGACAACAAATTAAGAGACCTAAATTAAACTTATTCCTTCTTACTCGAATCCCTACTCCCATCCTCGAAAGGGGATCTCTGCTCCAGTAGTCCAGTTCCATGTTCGGCCCGCCTGGCTAAGCGGATTGTCAGCCTTGTGGGCTGAAACTGCAGAGTGCAGACTTGGGCTAGAACGGTATTGGACTAGCAACATTTTTGCATAATAAATGCATGCAGGCTTCATTTGCTCTTTTTTGTTTTGTCTCAAAAAGAAGATTTTTTTAGTCATTTTTAGTTTTTTTACTCTGATTTTTTTTTAGTGTTATGCCGACATGGACATATTGAAATCGTATAACAGCAAAGATGGCGTTCCTCTGGTAGATATTAAAAGTCCTGGATTATTGGCGACGAAGATCTGTTCAGTCAAGGGGGCACCAAACCACGAGGTACACAGTTCGCTGAAAATAACAGATCCAACGGGTAATGGAATTGGGATGCGATGATGATATAAGCGCGTTTCTGTCCAGTTGGCCCAATCAAAACTATTACAAAGATAGCCATTTTCGCCTGCAATGCTATAGTGGATCCATACTAAAGCCACACATAACTGACCAAGCGACTTTGGAGAAGCCGACTATGATGCTTGCAGCTAGATGCAAGAGCAAGACTGTTGCTTCTCACGCCAACATAGTCCATTAGTCCCTACATGAAGCGGATGATTGGAATTGCACGTAACATAACAAATTGAGACATAAGAAAAGCAGCTCAAACGAGGTTTTTGATACTCTCATCGTCCTCGTCTCTTGATATCTTTGGTTAGAGAGGAACGCTCGTGTCTTCGACGACGTTATTTCTCAAGCGTCGCAAGTGATCGATTGGGGGGACGGCAGTGGATGGAAGCGAACGCTAGCCCGTTAGAAGTCCTGTTTACCGTCTAGTCCTTTTCGTTGCTAGCTTTTCCCACTCTCTAGGATTTCATGTTATATGTAACGGGTTTTTCCGGCTTTTTTCCTCATGTATCCCTTGGCGCCCATCTAGACGGGTCACAAATTAAATATGATCTTTTTCTCTTAATATACTGACGTGCAAAGCTTTTGCATGTTTAAGAAAAGTTGGGACATAAGAAAATGCTCAATGGTTCCTAGTTTTCATTCTGAATCAGTGCTGCATAGGGTGGCCTCTTTGGCTCTTTCGTCCGAGACTTCTCTGAAGTCTGAACTCAGAACTCAGCTTTGATGTCGTCAAAGACCAAAACTGTATTTGATATCGCAGAATAATTCAGCTTGAAATTTGACTCGATCCGATTCGGTTCAGAGACTCCACGTGGAAAGAATGATCAGACTTTGTAGCAAGTGGTTTGGTTCTAGGTTCCCATAACTTCAGGCGTGTGCCAGTGGAGCGAAGAACTCACGTAGAAACCAAGCATGAAAAATACTTAAACTAGAAGACGAACTTGCATAGATGACAAAAACAAATAATGTAGTAGAAAAGAGGATCACGTACGCTAATTAGCGGCAGTGTCATGTCATGTCATATCAGTGATCAGCTATAGCTAGCAGGTAAGGCTCTCATCTCATCCAGTTGCTAGCTTAGCTGCTATCTCTTTGAGATTGATTTGGTGGCCACTTTTACCTGGAAGCAGTTGAGCCCCTCCAGCTTTTTGCCAAAAGGCCATCCAGGCACATGAGCGCCAATTTGAGAATTGACATCAAAAGGTGGCCGTGAGAGAGGAGGAGCAGTGACTTGTGTGAGCTTGTGCTTAATGGAAGAATGGCCATCATGGTGCTTGTGGTCCATGTCATTGGCTTTGCATATACATATAGCACATATATAAAGATGCATTTGGTCCACTCAAAGCCTAGATCAACTATATATACTTTCACTGGGTCCTGCACCCAAGACCCACACGAATCAACACTCCTCCGCTCTTATCTATCTCAACATTACACGCACAAGTGTACAACTACACAAACATGTTTGTATCCCTCCTCCAAAAAAGAATAGCAAGAAAACTGCACAACCATGTACGAATCACTTGCCCACACATGCATAAGCACAAGCTTTTAAGTTGGCAAGCGCCCTAATTAAAGTCCATTTGATTAGTTAGCCTGATCAGGGGTCCATCACTTGGAAGCCAACTAATTAGGTCGACACCTTCACGTTCCGGTACATGTCGTTGCCACGAGAGACGGGTGTGGTGCTACTGATGGCCTACGTACTGTTGAGATAAAAACAGCTACGAATTCCTACTCCAAAAGAGCTCGGCAACACATGAACACATGCACTTAATCAGCTCTATTTTATATTTAAAACATTGGCATATGCTTAAAGTTCTCTTATATCTGCATCAAGCTCTGCTGCACCACACCAGTTGCCATTACAATTTTAGACGTCGCAACTTCACAAGACTAAATGAAGTCATTATGGAAGTGCCAATTGCCTTTCCCTCTCATCATGGGTAGATGGTTTAGCAGTTTTCATGACAGCTACTAGCTCTAAGTGGTTTTAGGAAGAATAAACTAAATCAATATACAATACTACTAGTTCACCTCAACACCTGAGCTGATCATGGCAGAGCTAGCTGGTCGAGGATTTAACCGGCAGAAAGAAATGGACCTCCCTTGCTGTTACAGCAATTTAAAGCTAGGTACGTACTACGTTGCCTTGTGGCTGCTGAAGAATGTGCCAAGAGTTTATTAACTATACAATCATTCAGAGAATTCCAGGCCAATGATTATGCAGGATTTCTGAGAATTTCGTTATTGGAGTACATGGGGGCTAGCGGCGCTCCCCAGTTGACGGCGTTGTACGGCTGAATTTTTGGAGGGGCTAAACTACTAATTATGCGCCCCATTAGGGAAGCAAGTTAGCTTAAGAATCAACTAGTAAAATCTCGAGCAGCATTCTCATGGGGAAGAACGATTAAACAAACGGGGTGCGTGGAGATGGTTGAAGATAATTATGTAGTGGACATCCCCAACAAAAACAAAACTCCATTTGAGCCCCAGGCAAGATCAGTGGAGCAGTATAGATTAAGTATATCTTTGCATGTGGTATCCATACTCTAATACTATACTGCTAGTGTCCAGTGATGATTCAGCACCATACATACATATATACTCCGACCTTCTAACTAATCCATGAACATCCTCTTAAAAAAAATTCCATGAACAAATTTATGGAGAAGATCAACCGTATTCTTTGTAGATTACAGTGTTGCCAAAGCTCCTAGCTGTAGTAGCTAACAAACATCTGTTCCACTACTGTTCACGTGTACTTCACTGATTTGTGGAAGGAATAACAAATGAGACATCCTTAGATAAGGCACCAGCTGCGAGTGGTCTTCATCCCTCTTGATTGAATGAAAGAAAGAAAAGAAAGAAGGAACAAATTGTACGTGCCCATCTTTATGTCAAATCCATAATGCTTACAAAGAGGAAGCTTTAGTTTGCAACTTTTTTTTAGCGAAAACAACAGAAAAGAAAGAGTAATATAATCCTATGTACTAGCTTTTTTTTTAGATAATGAATCCTCTGTACCAGCTACCAGTAGTACTAAATTAACCAGCAACAAACAAACCATAACCTACACGGAAATCTTAAAGCAAAAGCTAGCGGAGCTCCTAACGCATCAATGTGATTGGAGGGAATTAATTTGGAGGCATAATCAGCTAGCTCCAACAGAGGGAAAGCCGAGGAGGGTTTATCCTTAATCCTGCAGCTCTGCTTCTTTTAGCTTCAGTAGTTGCAACGGTTGTTGGGTGATCAGTATGTGTCATATGGCTTAAAGCTGCAGCTGCTAGTGGAGGGGGGATGGCCATGGCCATGGCCCGGGGCCTTACTGGCAATCATTGGCCTACTCATTGATTGCTAAGCGTTCAGAACTTTCGCATACTCATGATGATCAGAACAATATGCACCGAGGGGCCTGCTCTTTCTTTCGTTCTTTCCTTCTCTCACTCTGCCATCTTGCAGGACAAAAGAGAGAGTGAAATATGGAATGTAGGGCGCAGCACGGAATACTAAAATTTCCAGAGGAATTTACAAGTCCGCGCCAATATCAAAGTGACAGTTGGTTTAGTGGTAGTGCTTTTGGAGAAGAAAAATAGTGGAAGGGCGAGAGATGGGGCTCCTAGCTAGGAGTAGCTTGCTGGTCTGAGCGTGGAAAGTGTAGCAGGCTAGCAGCTCAGTAGCTGAAAATTGAGGGGAAGATCCATCTATTGCTGGTGTGATTTGCACCTCATGCCTTTAAAAATTTTTTTTTAAGGATTTGCACCTTGTTGCTAGAAGAATGCTAGAGATATTGTTTACACGACTTTAATATGTATATACAGAAATGCAAACTGCTGTAGCAACTAGCAACTAGTTGAGCCCATAAACTAGATCGTAGGTGCTGTAAAGACAGAGAGGGGCATAGCAAAAATTGTATCTTTTTCTTCACAAAGACATCATTCACCCTGTAAAGGAGCAGGGGAGATGATGATGCTCTAATAAAGGAGACGGGCCGGGGAAAGAGTGGCAAAAGTAAAAAACCCGGAGGGCAAACAGAAGGAGTTGGCAAAAGAAACTAAGTGAAAAAAAACAAGAACCCAATGGGAAAAAATAGAGAAGAAGGAGGAAAAAAAAACGGACACCTCGTTTGGTTACAAGTCATCCTCGGTGATGCTCTCCAGGTGAGGCCGCCACACGGCGACGCGCCCGCGCCGCCGGTCCCTCGCCGTCGACGCCTTCTCCTTCATGATCTCCGACAGGTACCTCTCGTTGGCCAGCAGCCGCTCCTTCTCGCCCTCCGAGCCGACGCGGATGGGCGGCGCGGCCGCTGTGTTGCTGGCAGCGCGGCCGCCGGCGGACTCATCAGCGGTTTCTTTCCTCCGCCGCCGCCTCCTCGCCGCCGCGGGCGCCTGCGCTTGGGCCGCCGGCTTCGCTTTCTCCTTCTCCTTCTCCGGTGGGGCCATCACCGGCATGAGGAAGTAGATCTTGCCCTTCTGCAGCTCGGCATTGGGCGGCAGGATGACGGGCTTCTGGACGACGATCCCGCCTCCCCCGCCGTCGGCGGGGCACGTGGACGGCGGCTTCCGGAGGACGTGCTTGGGGTACGCCTTCATGATCTCGCCAGCGAGCACCGGCCCGCTGATCTCCTCCACGCGGCCGTTGGAGTGCACGATGCGCACCACGTCCAGCGCGCCGCACGGCAGGATGCACGCGATGCAGCATCGGATGGTGTCCATGCCCGACGGCTCGCCGGCAGCACGGACCGATCTCCTCCGCACCCACCGGCACTCTCCCTCGCTCGCCGCCGGCCGCTTCACCGAGCTAGCTATAGCTAGCTCATGTGGTTGCAGGCTAGCTTGCAGCGCGCGCACGAGGAGGAGAAGAACTCAACTGAGCGGTGAGTTTGTCCGCTACACGTGCGAGCGAGCGAGCGAGAGAGCTCACCTGGCCTTGGGTCTTTTGGCTGCGGGAATGGTTCGCGCTTTTGTGCGTGTATATATATATATAATATCTAGATATATATATATAGTGTCACCTTAGGATACTAATTAACTAAGCTTAGCTTAGGGATGTAGAATTGGTTCTTGTTCTTTCTAGCTCGTGTGTGAGCAAGCAAGCAGCTGATCAGTGTACTACTATGCCTCAGTACCTCTCCATTTTTCTACCTCCAGCTGGTACTCACTTGTTGGCTTTATGTAGTGGACTGAAAGATTAGGGGATATATAGAAATGAGATGGGACTGTGTGAATTGTGGATACATTCATCTTTTCCTTTTATCTATCCTATTGGGCCTTTGAGTAGAACCCCTGGCCTAAATCATTGCTACTCCACAACCATTGTACTTTGGTTAGGGTTAGCTAGGGGACTGGTTTTCATGGCCTCATCATGCGTGGGGGACTGGGGGATGGTCTGTAAAATTTCGGATTAGTGCACACCGATGGGATGGGAAAGAGAGGAACAGATGAAAGGTGGTGATCTGTGTGTGGTACTGTGGTACCATGCATGCATATTAGTAGTGGTCTTGGGGGGAATGGACCGGATAGCGCATATTAGCTTGTGATGTCACTGTTGTTATGATTAAGGACTAGTTGAATATGTTTCTCATTTAGGGACCTCTAATGGACAAGCATGCATTTAATTAGGGGGCAAATATACCATCAAACAAGAAATTGTGTCTCACATCCATGAGTATGTCTATCTGATTCTGAAGTTTTGAGCCGACGTCCAAAACGGGGGAAATTGGGTTCATGACACTGAAAGATGTTGAGTTTAGAAATATATCATCCAAAAACGTCGGTAAAGGTGGTTCTTGGTACCCTGCTAACTTTCTGGTGGAACGTGTGGCTAGAAAGAAATAGAAGAGTTTTCAGACAAATGGAGCAACCAGAATTACGCACGGCGATGCATGTGATGCAGGACATTGGGCAGCATGAGCTCCGCGCTACTAGGTTAACCTAGTTGTCCCTTGCTGTTAGTAGCCATATCAATTCAAAGTGTAACTCTCGAGCTTCGGGACTCTGTCGTGAAGCTTACTCTGTAATCTGTACGTTTTTCACCTCTTCTTAATATATCTGGCAGAGCTTCCGTCATCGTCCTTAAAGAAACGGTCGGTAAATTTTAATACCATCCATAATTTGCACCAGTTCACCGATGGAGCTAGTCTGCAGCACGTTTAATTTCAGACCTCAACATTGCCGAGGGTTGGTGGTGCAATGTGCATCGGAGCCATGAGGTAAAATGGAATGGAGAAACTGAAAGGAAAGGGTAAGATTGGAGCCGATTAACAGTAGGAGGGGGTAAGTGCACGGAATGGTATAAATTTGAACTGAGTGAGATCTTGCCGTGCATGCATTAAATGTACCGGTTGTTTGTTTTTTTGGTAACGAACCTGTACCGGTGATTTTGGACAGTATATTTCTGAACTCAAGATCTTTCAATGCCATGATCCAATTTTTCCTTTAAAATGCATAAATCTGTTTTCAGTATTACTATTTCCATCTCTTCAATCAAATACTAGACAGTATGTAGGGGACGCCTAATATGCGGCTGGTCACACGGGCGTGCCCCTGCGCGGCGCCTTCGGTCCCTCTAATATCTCCTCTCTATACTTATATACGTACGTGTGTGTATATATATATATATATATGGTATATACAGACATATAAATTTTGTATTTGTATAATATAAAATTTATACGTATGTATTACATACAAAATATATATACATATGTATATATATAATGTATGTATATAAATTTTGTTTGTAGGCAGATATTTTTAACATGTAGAATATGTGTGTAGGAGAGAAAGAGGGAGAGGTCGCGCGCGGCTAACCGTCAATTAGACTTTTCGGTTGTAAGGGCCGACGTAAAGCATATATATGTGCGGGCATCGACTAGCCACTCCTCAAACAGAAATTTTCACAATTTTGGTATGTGCAGCAAAAACTATACTTATGAAGAAATCATTCATGACATTATAGCAAGCATGGGCCTAACTACAGAAGCATGAAGAACGCTATATCCTTCGCATCCATGATCCATCGATCCATCCATTCCATGTATAAACTATAATTCGACTATATAACAGCGGATGCATCCGTCCATATGAGGTGTATGATTCAAAGCCATATATATACACGCGAGATACAATACAAACGCACACGAACAGGCACGTTGGAGCACACTGCACAACGCACGCAACGCCACCAACGCTCGCATCCCGGGAGCCACAGGAGCAGTCCACGGGACGGGACGGACGTGCAGCCATGCAACTGCTGGTTGGACTGGTCTCTGCGAATCAAATAAACAAAACGCAGAGCGAAAAAACAGATAAACGGAAGTGCGCTGAATCTGCTCCAGGTTACCCATGGAGGCATGGGGCGGTCGCAACACGTGGAGCGAGGCCAGCGGCCGGCCGGACGTGTCACGAACAGCGTCATCCCCAGCCCCGTGCTTAATTTCCACGCGCACGCTAGATGTGCGGAGCTCGAGCTTGCCGGCCGCGCGTTCGCCTCTGCCGCACCGCGTGCGCGGTGGCTGGCTGCCGCGGCCGGGGCTCGCTAAGTCGCTAGCCGCCATCGCGGCCTGCGGTTCGCGCATCGCATCGCGGCGCGACGTGCGCCGACCTGAGACGCGACACCGGTATTACGGCACGCGGCACGTTAGACTGGGAAAGCCCCTGCGCAGCTACGGCGATTGGGGCCGCGTGCACGCGCGTCGATCGCTCCGCCTCCGCGGGGACGGCGAGCGAGCGAGTAGCGAGTGGCCGGTGTTTTTCGCGTACGTGGTCGGCGCACGGGAGCAAATCGATTTTACTACAGGTTACTAAAGCTTATGGCCGGTGTTACATATGCCTGCCATAGCTTCCATGTGACCATGTGCTGCACGATAGCGATGGATGGTTGGATACGTGACAACTTCATCGGTCCTGCAAAGAGGATCGACGACGGATTAACTCGTAGCCCATCAATTAATGGCACCTCTTTCTCGTCCAAAGTACTCCTACGTTCCACATGTTTTGTCAGGCACGTTGTGCTGTCAACTCCACAGTAATGCAAAGCAGCAGCAACTAGTACTCGTACTAGCTTGTCATCTCAGGAGTCGATCAGGAAACAACTGGTAGTATGGCCCTGTTTGTCCTTTTGCAAACAGTTGCGGGGTTTGAACTTCAATAATTCCAGGAGAACATTTCGGTCCCTACGAACACCGGGAGGATGGCACTTGCTTGACATCATGCACATTCAGCATGGATAACACCGCTACGGTTAATGACAGAAAAGAGACATATATAATCGATCTATACTGGTAGCTGACAAGAAGAAAAATATTAAAAGGGATAGAGATCGACGGAGCCAGTTCCACGACAAAAACCGAAAGCAATAAGGTGTGGATCGATTGAAAGCTGATCCATAATCCGCGTATGCATCTTCCTGAGTAGCCTGTTGGATAACTCAGCGGCGTTTGCTATTAGAACAATACATGGACACACAATATATGGTAACGCTGTATAATTTTCGTGCAATATCATTAGGACTCCTATTATGTAGGGTTTTTCTCAATCATCTAATAGCATATAACTCATCGTAAGGTCCACAATATAATTATTATTAGGATTCTCTACATCAATACTATATTTATATTTCTAGCGACAATGACATAGCCACGGGGCTAGCACCCCCGTTCGAACCCCATCCCTGTCTTAGCTAGCAGCGATAGATCTAGCCCATTGACTTGGTGGCCGCGGTGGCTATCTGTGCTCATCGGATATCGGGTCATCCTCCTCCCCATGATGCTCCCACCACCAACTCCTCACGCCACCACGACCCTTGCCGGATCTGCGACAGGCGATGCACTCCTCATAGGGGGGAATAGATAGAACCGGGTGGTGGGATGGGTTGTGATAGCCAACAGACGTTGCTATCCGGCCGCATTTCCTATGTGGCTAGGCTGGTAAGGAGATTGGGTGAGGGGGCGGAGACGATGTGGTGTTCCGGCAAGATGGTATCGATCTGTGTACGAGTTGATGGTGGTAATTTGTTGTGGCTTCTTTGAAGGCAAAGGGCGAAATGAATTTCATTATTAAAAAAAAGATAGTAGGCTATGCACGGCTAGTTTAATGAAGGTCTGGAGCTTCAAACTTTAGAGCAGGCTGTGCATGTTTCGCTAGTAACTAGGTGAGGTTAAGTTTCTCCTTAGTTATTTTAATTTGGTAATTATACCAAATGAGAATTATTGTTGATGTTATATGTTTCTGATGTGACTTTAGTTGCTAGGGATATATAAACACTATTGCTAGTTTATACTTCGCATATATATTATATGATATTGCTCAACCTCGGCTTCTTCATGGGTTGGCATACGTGAGATGCGCACCCTCCTAGCAACCGATGAGGCAAAACTGATCACATCAAGGTGGCGCCGTCTCGCTAGCTCCAACCATGCCATGCGACGAGGGGAGACCAGGCAAGATCGAGGTTATTTGTCCGTAAGGGCTGAGCTGGCAAGTGGCTGATTGAGGCGAATCATGATCCATGGGTTCAATTCTTTATTCTCGTAGCTGATCGCCATGACACATCGTTGACCACATGTTCATGTTGTCGTTTGCCAATCGTAGTGAGTTCTCCATAATATATTGGTCTCGGCCCCTTCAATATTGAAATCATGGTTTTACCCCAATCTTGGTGAGTCAGTTTATGTAGTAAGATGCTCGGTATACCTTGTATCGCAATTGGAGCTCTAAGGGTGTGTTTTCCTTACCACCTCTTCTCAACTTTTACTCCGCATGATTTTTAAATCGTTAAACAACGTGTTTTTTGAAAAAAGTTAGTATAGAAAAGTTGCTTTAAAAATCATATTAATCCATTTTTAATTTTATTTTAGCTAATGCTTAACTAATCATCCGCTAATATGTTGTTTGTTTTGCATGTGGGGAGGTAAAGTTTTCAACCTTCACCTTTGAACGCTATCTTAAGTCTACTCTAACTGTTACCGTAAATTGGACACATACTCACTCTAACTCTTAAAGTAAAATGGACAAACATTTCAATTCCTCTTCAGTCCTAAACAACTAAAGAACTCATGGGTTGCTCTAATAAGCCAAAACAAAAGTCAAAATTTAAATTTTCAAACTTAATTTTGAAGTTGATTTTAAGATATTTTTAACATAGTTTTTTTCAATATTGATTTTTAAATTGTTAAGAACGTATATATAAAAGTTGTACATATAAATTAGTTTTTATTCTCTAATAAGCCAAAATGACTTATTAAAAAATATGAGCAACTCATAAGGTTTTAAAGATACAAAGGTATATATCCTGCATGTCATAGGTCTAGCTAAGGCGCGTTGTTACGCCGGTGGTACAGTTAACAGTTGCGGTTAAGATCGCCAAAGATCGTGATTACACATGGGACGACTAATTTGCGGTCAACAAAAACACACGTACAGGTCGAATCGCGGTGAACACGGAGACCAAAACGCGAGCCGCGATCGATCGAAGACAAAAGCAGGAGTACGTGGAAGATCAATCGATCGTACCGCTAAAAACTGCACGTTGTAAACGTCGGCCAATCATGCATGCAACCGGTCATTCATCATTCATCATGCCATATTGCACGGACCGCCCGTTGATCTTGATCCGCGATCGATCATCGACGCAGTTCGCCATAGCTAGCTAGGAGTACTCAGCTAGCCGTCTCGAGACAAAGCTGAAATGACAGGGTCAGAACTGATCACTGTGTGGATCGATTCCTTTCGCGTGCATGCATGATTCGCCTTTCTTGCCATCCTCGGGATCTGCCGTGGCGAATCGCAACTCCTCGCCGATCCCCCACCGGTGGCGTCTATGCGTATCTTCATCTTACCTTCCCATCTGATAGAGATTTACAGGGATGGAGCCTTTCTCTGTTTTTTTTCTTTTTTTTTCGCCTTTCCTGTAGAAAGAGAAAATTTGAGATGTGGTAAGAGCAGAGGCACACTAGCAGAGTTGCTCTTGATTAGCTCTCGATCGTGTCCTCGCGTAGAAGATGTATGACCGGGCAGACACACGCTAATAAGCGGACGCAAGCTGACTGGACTGTTGATGGATGCAAGCTGACAAGGCAGCCAGGCTTCTTCGCTTGACAGTACATTTTTCTTCTTTTCTTTTTTGCAAGTGGTCTATGCTGATCAGTTTCCTCGCTTTTCTTTAATTTTTTCAAAGCAGATGCAAACAAGGCTCTATTATTTTGGAGGTCGGCCCCTACTCTTCAGGCCATATAATGTGTCATCCATTCGTGTTGTCCATGTCGAATCGCTTTGGCCATTTGTGGATCCTTGGATCATCCACGATAGCTAAAGCCATCGACCCTGATGTGCTCAACTCAAACAATGGAAACAGAGGATTTCTCTGCTTAAACCTAACCAGTAAGAGGGGCACTTCACAGGCATTAGTGTGACAATAACACGGATGGATTTAGCATAACTGGGACAGTAATTAAAGAATGCACCCATCAAAAGAACAGTACTGTGTTGGAGTCAGGCGTAACAGTGCGACGTCTGCCTTGGGAAGGGGACCGAGCGTTTGCAGTTGGCTCAATCAGTCAGTTTGGTGTCTGTGGTCACAGGCCCCAACTTCTATACTGACAGATTGGTTGCATTCGACCTATCGGTCAGCTTTGCTTTGGCTACGATAAGCTGTCCTCTCGTCATCTCGAACTAGCCAGTCGGTTGATGTGCTACCGGAATATGCAACAGGACACAGAGTGCTCTTCGGCCCCATGGATAAAAAATATCTGGCCATGGAAACCCCACTTGGGAATTTACCTGAACCTGAAACTTTGAGCGTGTGGCGACTGGCGAAACGCACGTCTCTTGTAAGTTGTAAAACTTTTCGGCGAAAACGAATTAAAAGCTTCTAAATCTTCCATCCTGGATATGTTCCTTTTCATGATATCGACTAAAGTTGAAAATATATTCACTCCTTTTGGAATAAAAACTCTTCGATGGTAGTGGCGGCTCCAGAAAATTTTTGTCGGACGTGTCTACTTTAAGCACTAAATTTTATAGCGTCACAAACTCAATATACATACATAAAATTTTCTCAGAATATAATGAAAATACATTAAAATGAACTAAAATCAGTATTTTTATATATATGTAGGGTCTTCTTGACCAAAATCCGAGGGACCACTCTTGAAGCCGCCACTGTTTGTTGATATAGCAATTCAAATCTAAAAATAGGTGCTCTTTTTTAAAAAAAACTCAAAAATAGAATAGCGAAAGAGAGAGTGGTCAAGGATGACAAGCTTCATCGTTAGTGGTTCAGCTAATGGAAACCATATGAATAATATATATGTGATGCAAAACCTGCTACGCGTGCCTGCGAGATTACACCGGCGCCGACGTGAACATGATTGACGATCCGAAATTGTCACGTCCGTGACACAGCAGCGGCACCGTCAGGTTGCGACTAATCAGAGCCAGCAGCAGCAGCCAACGATTCGAGCCAACTAAAATTCCCAGCCCTGCACGAATCCAACGCGCATACTACTACTACTGCTATGGCAAAACACCAAACGATTTCGCGCCCGATCCGATGATTACTCCCCGGATCGACGCGCGCCCCGTCGCTTTCACCAAAAGGATCGATGACACCATACACGCATGAGCGACGCCGCTTGCGAGCGTATGTATACGTCCAAGGCTCGCGACGCATAGCCAAGGGAGACATGCATGCATCCCATGGGTTAAGCTAAGCTAGCTCGCTCCTGACCTCTGATCCGCTCATGACGCGCCAATTATGGATTCCACATGCACCAACCAGGTCGGTCAGGGTCAGAACACTCATGATCGATCTCTGGCTGGCTGTATACACACCTTTGATCTTATCCTGAGCCCAGTTTTAACCGGCTCAAATACCTGCAGATATATATGCAAAAGGAGGCCCACACAGAGCGAGAGAGAGACCGTGACTCCGTGAGTGCGGTTGATCATGAGGCTGGATCGGCGGCGACGGGTTGCCCCGGCAAAAGTCAATACCTAAACAATGGCCAAGCTTTACAGCGGCCATGCACGCACGCACCTGCCCCCGAGCTTAGTGCTCCCATGTCGCAGTCAAACGCTACTACTACTGGTCCGGCCGGCCCCGCCACGCCAACGCGACGCAATCGAAGGGAAAAGTCTAGCTTTAATTCTCATCGATCACAGTACGTTCAATTTACCGATCGACCGGAAGATTTGTATCGCCGGTGGTGTGCATGGCCTACGACGATCCAGCGCACTAGCTGCATATCGATCTCCTTTTGAGGATGATGGCCGGGGACCGGAGAGTTTTTACTCTCTCACACGCCTCACCTCGCTGCTGGCCTGCTGCTGCCTGACTGCCGCTTTTTGCCGAGAGCGATCGATGGAACTCGAGTTCTCATCTTTTTCTCTTATCTTTCTGGTATCCAGATTTAGATAGGGTGGTCGGCTTTCTCCGTGATCTATAGCTAAAGGCTGTGAATTATTCCGCCCTGATGAGATGAGAGGATCACATCGATCGTGGTGGTGGGGAGCGCGTAGTACGTGTACGTGCAGTGCGCGCGCGGTTCGCTGCATGCGTGTGGCTACCCGGGCGTGTAGGAGTTTGATCGATGGAGAATCTACGTGTCCCGGGCACAATCAGCAGCGCGAGTTTTGGCTTTCCGGTTATTCCGATGGGCCCTGTAGCACAATCAGCAGCAGCGCTAGTACAGACTGTGCATGCAGGCGTGCAGCTATATATGGAGATGCAGGAGCAGGAAGAACCGCTCAATGTTGATGCATACAGTACAGGGTGATAGGTACTAGCCAGGAATTTTTTTGTTAGATAATCATACTTCACAAATCACAAATTCACATCACATACCAAAATTTTTTCAAACATCGTAAATCGTATACACAAATTTAAATTTAGTAAAAGGGCAATACAAAATTAGAAATATAGAAATTGATGCATCATTCACAAATAAAATATATTTATCTTGAGCTTTATTGTGCGCACTTTTCATAAGTTAGATGACAGCAACTCAATAGTACATTCAGTGATTCACAAATCACAGTTCATAGCTCTAATTCACCAATTCACGGTTCATAGCAATTCAACAGCACATCGACAGATTTTCACAAATCAACAGATCCATTTGATTTCATAGTTCTAATTCAACAAATAGTAGCACTTCAACCGACCTGAGCATAGGCTGGCCGCCGGCATGGGCGGGGCGAGCCTGACAGGGGATAGAATGCTTGTGGGCCGGGCAATAACTGCACCAATCAATCGCAGCTGCTAAGGGCTTTCACAGTGTGATGCGTTGGCGTTCAGCCTGAGCGCTCCACATCGAAAAATTAGTGCCACGTTCAACTTGAGGATCGTGCGTCCAAAGAGAGTCACACGTTCTTCGCATTATCGAGGGGTGTGACGCAGGGGGAGAGGATGTGACCTCGGCATCGTTTCTCCACGCACGCGTTTGCCCTCCGCACATGCAGAGTGGAGGTCGTTTCCTTCATCTGTCCTGGATTAGCTGGTGTTGTTGGCCTCCCAAGCACGCATGCCGCTAGTGCCCAGCAGTGCATTCATATATTTGTCGGGCCTCACATGACACCTCGGGCCAAGAACGATGTTAAACACAAGTTTCATAGTGCACGTAGCTTTAAGTGTGGTCCACAAAAAGTAAAAGGAGTGCCCTCCCTCTCTCTCCCTCTCACGCTCGGGCGAAGAAACCGATGTGCTCTCCTCTCCTCCTTCCACCGCTGCACAGAGGTATGAAGCAGCGACGGCATGGGTGGAGCGGTGGCCCAAGTAGTGGCGGCACCGAGCGGAGTAGCGGCGGGGTGGCCAGATCCAACCTAGGGCTCACCGGATCTCCCCTTCTCTCTTTTCCTTACTGGCGCCAAATCCCTTTTCCCCTCTTCTCACCGATGCCGCGGTTCAGAGCAGCGACGCGGATCGGGGGACAACGACGGGCTCAGTAGCTTGAATCGGAGGACGACGACGAGCGGCGGCACAAATTGGGGAACGACAACAAGGTAAGCACCAGATCCGCCGCCTCCTCTTTCTCTGCCACCGTCTCTTCCTTCGCTGGTGTCTCTTTCTCAAGGATGGGGGATAGGGAGGGGAACACACGCGCGGAGGCACGAAACGGCGACGCCATGACCTCCACAATGCGACCGCGTCGTTCTCCCCCACATCACGCAGCCTCGAGTTGTGTCACGCCCCAAACTAGCCCCGAACGGCGGCCAGTGCAAGACGATCCAAATTAACCTGTAAACATGTACCAGTCCCAGGAAACAGTGCTGGTACAATAGGAAGATTGAATATCACAGCAACAGGGTCTCTTTATTAAGAGTAGAATTACAACCAAGGTTGGAACTGCGGACAGACCCCAAGTTCACAACTGCATTAAAAAAGGCGGAAACGAAGACTAGCCCAAAGCCATAAGCATGACTTGGGAGTTAAGCCGAAACCCTACTACAGCTCGTAGTCCGCTTGCTCCTGAAAGAACTCCTCTTCAGCAGGTCCACTTTTTCGTCTTCGAGAACTGGGGGGGTTATTTATATAGAGCAAGGGTGAGTACGAGAGTACTCAGCAAGTCAAGGGGAATTATGTGTTTGATGCAAGCTTCAAAGGAGAGCCAGTTATTTTTGCATTCGATTTTAGTTTAAGACTTTCAGAAGAACCAAGTGAGTGCTTCTCAACGGCACGGACGAGAGAGTGCGTCTCATCCGACCAGAGCAATGAAATGTATGGATTGATTTTGTCGGCACGAAAGGCTCCCTGCCAATCGTTCACCGAAATCGGTTGCACCGACAGCCTCAAGTCAAGCACTGAACAGAATACGATTCTGACGGCACAAAAGGCTCCCTGCCAATCGTTTACCGAAACCGGCTGCACCAACAGCCTCAAGTCAAGCACTGAACAGATTTCCTTACACCAACAGCAGTTCACAGGGTACTAAACAAAACTACGCTAAGGAATCACCTCCCATGACCGTGGGTACGACTGTTCGAACAGTTGTTAACCTCTGCAGAGGGGGTACACTTTACCCACACAACGTTTGTCGGTGACATGGGACTGGGGGTGTCGAGACCAAAGGGAAGGGCGGCCACAGTGATCCACGTGGCCCGTTCCCCCGGAGGGGTTGGGCCCGAGGGTGACGTGGCGGCTGCCCTCCCGGTCTCCACCCGGGGTCGGGCCGCTCCCGAATCTGCCTCGAGGGCTGGGGCGCCCCGACCCCCTGTGGTTTTGGTGCCACGCGTGCAGGTTAGGTGAGCGTGGCAGAGCTCACCTAACCGCATTTATGGCGGTTTAGACGAGCGCACTACGTTGCATTTAATGCGGCGTGGCGCATGCCTATCTGGTCCGCGACCGGTCACAACGAGTGACCGATCACAGATCGGTCAGATCGCGGGTTAGGTGGCACCAGGCGGCCTGCGGCATGCCTCGCCCCGTCCCGTCAGAATGATGAGAGCCCTCTGTCTCTCGTCTCTCAGCCGGAACTGGCGTGCCAACTCCCGGAGTTGGTATGTCAGTCCCGGTCAGATGCATTCCAGATTCTGGCGCAGGCGAGACGAGAAAGTCGCCCGCCACTTAATGAAGGTTGAAACGGGCGTCCCCTGGATGGGCTGGCTGGCTGAGCAGAGGCGTGCTGCGGCATCTGTCAGAGGTTGCTTCCGGCAGTAGGATAGCCCTAATTGTAAAAGAATATTTTCTTTGTTAGGCAGCTCGTGACCCGTGTGGTAGCCCCTTGCCATATAAAAGGAGGCCCAGGCCTAGGAAAGAGAAAAAAGAAGAAAAAAAGAAAGGGGGGATCAGACTCGGGCGGACTCGCTCTAGCGGCTGAACTCTCTGGATTCTTTCACACTCCCAGATATACCAGAACACAGGAGTAGGGTGTTATGCTTCTCAGCGGCCCGAACCTGTTTAAATCGCCTGTGTCCACGCGTTCTTTCTCGCTGAAATCCCTCAGATCAGGGGCGAAGAATCTCACCTTGCGCCCCCGGCCGAACCAGCAAAGGGGGGCCTGCACGGTCTCCCGGTGAGGAGTTTCACGCTCCGTCATCTGGCGCGCCAGGTAGAGGGTGCGCGTGTGTTTTTCTGAGCCCCCATTTCCTTTCGTGTGCGCCAAGCCTCGCCAGGTCAGCCCTATGGCCGAAGAGGCGGTGGCGTACAGCTCTTCTTTGAGCGCCAGCGGTGATGGCGGGGAGCAGAACCCGCGCCATCGGGCTCGCACCCCGTCGTCCCCCTCCCGCCGGAATCTTGGGCGGGGGAAGGCACTCGAGGAGGTCGAGGGATCCGCGACCTCGCCGCTCGCAGGCGATGGAGGAGGACGGCGAGGCGGAGTGCGTCGTCGCCTCACCTACGGCGATGGCGGCACGCCCCAGGGCGCGCTCCAGGCTACGGGCGCGCTCTTGCGTCACCCGCCCGTCGTCCCCAATCCAGAGACCCCAGCCCAGCGTTGGCTGGATGACGTGGCCAACTTGGTCATGACAGCGCGGCAGCGCCTAGGCAGCAGCAGGCGGTCTTCCGCCACCGGGACCTCTGGCGCTGCCGCCACCGGCTCTATGTCGTCGAGGCGGAGGGCATGGCGGACGACGGCCGACACACGCCGTTCGTCCGCGGTTCCCTCATCAACGCCTCCGACCCAAGAAGATATGCATGGGGGGCCAGATGCCCGGCTCGATATCGAGCGCCGGCGCGACGCTCGTCGCGCCGCCCATGCAACGGAAGGCACCTTCTCTTCTGGAGCGCCGCTCCGTTCCGGTCACGGGGGCCGGCCGCCCGTGTCCCCGGTTGGTGGTGCTGGCTATCGAGCCTTTGTGGCGAGCCTTCGGAATGTCCGTTGGCCCCCAAGGTTCCGGCCCACCATCACCGAAAAATATGACAGAAGCGTCAACCCCGCAGAGTTTCTCCAGATCTACACGACTGGAATAGAAGCCGCGGGGGGTGACGACAGGGTCATGGCGAATTTCTTTCCCATGGCCCTGAAGGGCCAGGCGCGGGGTTGGCTAATGAACTTGCCACCCGCGTTGGTCCACTCCTGGGAGGATTTGTGCCAGCAGTTCACTACGAACTTCCAGGGCACATATCCACGCCCAGGCGAAGAGGCGGACTTGCACGCGGTACAGTGGAGGGACGATGAGTCTCTCCGCTCATACATCCAGCGATTCTGTCAAGTCCGCAATACCATACCATGCATCCCTGCACATGCGGTGATCTACGCATTCAGGGGGGCATGCGGCACAGCCGCATGCTCGAGAAGATCGCCTCCAAGGAGCCCAAGACCACCGCGCAGCTTTTTGAGTTCGCGGACCGCGTGGCTCGCAAGGAGGAGCCCTGGACCTGGAACTCCTCCGGCTCTGGAGCGGCGGCTCCGGCTGCTCCCGAGTCCGCCGCTCGTTCAGGGCGGTGGGACAGGAGGAGGAAGAAGAGGTCGGCCCGTTCCGACGACGAGGGTCACGTTCTCGCCGTCGAGGGCGTTTCGCGGGCCCCCCGAAAGGGGAGGCCCGCGGGCGACAAAAAGAAGGAGGCCGGCGCTCCCGGCAGGGAGCGCCCGGCCGGCAGATGGTGCTCCGTGCACAACACCTCCCTCCATGACCTCGCAGATTGCCGCGCGGTCAAAAGTTTGGCCGAGCGGACGAAGAAGTGGGAGGAGGAGAGGAGGCAGGAGCGCCGTGAGGGCAAGGCCCCGGCTACTCTGTTGGCGCAGAATTTCGACCCGTCCAGCAACCAAACGGGTTCCGCGTTACCACGGCGGCCTGGGAGATCTGCTTAACTCCAGTGCAGGTCCAAATGGCTTGCCTAGTCGTAAGTAGAGCGTGCCAGTTGATTTGATCTGCAATCAACAAGAGACAAGTAAACCAAGTCAGAAAACAATGGCCGATCGGTCAGCAGACCGATGACACATTGTCATAGCCCAGCCGATAGGGCAAAGCTATATCGGCTCACTTAGAAAATAAGTAAGACATGAATCTAATCTTATCGGCCTTCATTGATATGTAGACCTCAACTAATAATACCGGCCGATAAGGATGACAGAGGTAACTACACCAGCTAGTACTCTAGTGCAACCTTATACGAACCAATCGGCCAGTATAAACACATCAACCATAAAGAAATCTTAAGATTACTTCATGATCGACATATTCATACTCATCGATCTGCGCATATAAGTGGCAAACATATGCAAGAAATATAAAGCAATTGCATATGTTAGATAAGACCGGCTAAAACCCCGGAACTATCCTTAATTACAACCGAAAACAGACTTTGTGTTAGATCTCAAAACAGGACTAAGGTCGATGGCAACTCAAAGTGTGGATGGAGACTTAACGCAAAGAAAATCAAGTTGTCGATTGCTTTTGGGGATGACAGATGCATTGAATAATCTAGCCAAGCATGAAAATTAAACCATTGTCGGCAATAAACCCTAAAGCGAGTAAACCGCTGGCAAGGCTTAATCAAGATACCTGTCAAAATTATCCAAAACATGATAATCGACGATCACATCATCGAGGCTTAACGTGTCTAAAGCGACACGTTAGCCCCGACGATGCATATCGTCGGGGACGAGTTCTTAACTCTGCTCCGAGGAAGCAAGAACTCGTTGAGGAAGACCTCTTGCGAGGGTTGGCGATGCGCCGAAAGTAGATTGAACTGGTTTTTGTGTGATTGATTCGAGAGACTTTACATGTACTAACTATCGGGATATTTATACCCGAGGTTACAACAGAACCCTCGTAGGGCACGATCTTATCTACAACAAACAAGTCCTTGCGGCAGACTTAAGCCACAGATTAGATCTACACTACTTAATTTACAAGATACAATTGCCTAAAACCGAGCTTTACCTCTATTTGGCAACTTCCTTGAAGCTTACTTCGAGCCCAGACCAAGCCCACGTTGACACTGTCAACTCACAACCCGCATCGGCCCATGACCAAGCCAAATCCGTATCGGCCGATACACTCTTTACAGCAACACCTCCCCAGTCCGATACGGTTACCGGGTCCGATACGAAGCCTGGTCCGACTCCAACTCGATCCTTCTTCTCTGCTTCGGTTTCCTCTTTCCTTTCCAAGTCGATTACCAAAATCCGTCGTCAACAGACTCCCACCGGCAACCGGCGAACTGAGGCCAGGCAGAAGGCCCCCGCCGAGGACATCGACGATGGCGACGATGACTTGGGCTTTCAGGAGCCCAAGGCCGCCGTCGCCACCGTCGATGGGGGAGCGTGCGCTCACGTTTCTCGCCGGAGCCTCAAGGCCATGAAGCGGGAGCTTCTGGCCGCGGCCCCTACCCTTGAGGCGACGCGGCAGGCGCGTTGGTCGGAGGTCGCCCTCACCTTTGACCAGACCGATCACCCGCCATGCGTTGCCCGGGGAGGGCAGATCGCGATGGTGGTCTCCCCCACCGTCTGCATTGTGAAGTTGGGGCGTGTCTTGATAGACGGGGGCGCAGCCCTCAACATCCTCTCCCCTGCGGCCTTTGATGCTATCAAGGCCCCGGGGATGGTGCTCCGGCCGTCCCAGCCGATCATCGGCGTGACGCCGGGGCACACCTGGCCGCTGGGTCACATCGATCTCCCGGTCACTTTTGGTGGTCCCGCCAACTTCCGCACCGAGCGGGTGGACTTTAATGTGACGGACCTCAGTTTGCCCTACAACGCGGTCCTGGGAAGGCCCGCGTTGGTAAAGTTCATGATGGCTACCCACTACGCCTATCTCCAGATGAAGATGCCGGGCCCCAGTGGCCCCATCACTGTCCACGGCGACCTCAAAGTCGCGCTCGCTTGTATGGAGCAGCGCGCGGACCACCTCGCCGCGGTATCCAAGCCCGCGGGCGGCGACGAGAGGCTCAGCACCTCCACCTCGCCCGCCCCGAGGCAGCGGATGGCCTCAAGCGACGATGTCCCGGTGAAGGAGGTCGCCCTGGGCGACGGCCCGTCCAAGACCACCCGGATCGGTGGTCTCTTGTACGACAAATAGGAAGACGCGCTCATCTCCTTCCTGCGGGCAAACGCTGACGTCTTCACTTGGAGACCGGCGAACATGCCCGGGGTCCCCAGGGAGGTGATTGAGCATCGTCTCGCCGTGCGGCCGGGCGCAAGGCCCGTCCGGCAGAAGGTGCGGCGGCAAGCCCCGGAACGCCAAGCTTTCATCCGCGAGGAAGTGGCGCGGCTTCTGGAGGCTGGATTCATCCGCGAGGTCATCCATCCGAAGTGGCTCGCAAACCCGGTCGTTGTCCCCAAGGCGAATGGCAAGCTTCGGATGTGCATCGACTACACCGACCTCAACAAGGCATGTCCTAAGGACCCTTATCCCCTGCGACGCATAGATCAAATTATCGACTCCACTGCGTGGTGCGACCTTTTGTGCTTTCTAGATGCATACTCAGGTTATCATCAGATTCGCATGGCTAGGGAAGATGAGGAAAAAACTGCATTCATTACCCCTGTAGGAACTTATTGTTATACAACCATGCCCTTCGGGTTAAAGAATGCAGGTCCTACTTTTCAGCGTACTACTCGTATTTCTTTGGGTAGTCAGATAGGACGCAATGTTGAGGCCTATGTCGATGACTTGGTTGTGAAAACGCGCAACCAAGAGACCTCGCTCTCAGATTTAGCGGAGACGTTCGAAAGTCTCCGCTCCGCTCGCATAAAGCTGAACCCCGAAAAGTGCGTGTTCGGTGTCCCTGCGGGCAAGCTTCTCAGGTTCTTGATCTCTGCCCGAGGCATTGAGGCCAACCCCGAGAAGATACGAGCTATAGAGCAGATGCGCCCCCCAGCAAGCTTAAGGACGTGCAATGCGTCACCGGATGCATGGCTGCTTTAAGCCGATTCATATCGAGGCTGGGAGAGAAGACGCTGCCCCTATTTAAGCTCCTCAAATGCTCCGGGCCGTTTACCTGGACGGAGGAGGCTGAGCGGGCCCTCACTTAGTTGAAGGCATACCTCGGTTCTCCCCCGATCCTGGTCGCCCCGGAGCCAGATGAGCCGTTGCTACTCTACTTGGTGGCAACCCCGTAGGTAGTTAGCGCGCGTTGGTTGTGGAGCGTGACAAGGATAGCCCTCGGTCCGCGCGCCCCCACCCTATGTCGACCCGACCCGGGAGAGAGCAGGGAGGAGAGGCCCCCGAGCCGGACGGCGGCCTAAGGCCCCTGACGACCGGATGTGGCCCTCTGCCCGCTTGTCCGACGGCGCCGGACGCCCCCGACCCCCAGGAAGGCCCTTTGGCCACTGTGGGAAGGCCGCGCCCGTCGCCCTTCGACCCCGAGGTCGTCGGCACAGAAGCCGAGTGGGCCTAGCAAGGCCCCTCGGACGAAGAGTGCCCCGGGAACGGTGCCCTCAACGAAGAGGACAGGCCCCGCCGATAGGTGCAGCGGCCCGTCTACTTCGTTAGTGAGGCGCTCCAGGACGCCAAGACCCGATACCCTCAGGCCCAGAAGATGCTCTACGCAATTCTGTTGGCCTCGAGGAAGCTGCGCCATTATTTCCAGGCGCATTGGGTCACGGTGGTCACGTCCTACCCCCTCGGCCAAATCTTGCGCAACCGAGAGGGTACTGGACGGGTGGTAAAATGGGCAATCGAACTCTCTGAGTTCGACTTGCGCTTTGAGCCACGCCACGCGATTAAGAGCCAGTCCCTCGCCGACTTTGTGGCAGAATGGACCCCGGCTCCCGAGCCCGTCTCCGCCCCCGAGGTCACAGATAAGACTCTACCCGAGGACCACGAAGGGAGTGAACGCGTCCATCGCATCTCCAAGCGCTACGTGCTGGTGGAAGGGACCCTCTACCGGCGCGGGGCTAACGGAGTCCTTCTGAAGTGCATTCCTCGGGAACAAGGCGTCGAGCTTCTTGTCGATGTCCATGAAGGCGAGTGCGGAGCCCATTCCGCCTCGCGCACCTTGGTTGGCAAGGCCGTTCGCCAGGGTTTTTATTGGCCGACGGCGCTCCACGATGCAGTTGACCTGGTCCGACGATGCAGGGCGTGCCAGTTTCACGCCAAGTAAATGCATCAGCCGGCCCAGGCCCTGCAGACTATACCTCTTTCATGGCCATTTGCGGTCTGGGGGCTGGACATCCTGGGTCCCTTCAGGAGGGCCCCGGGCGGGTTCAAGTATCTGTATGTCACAATCGACAAGTTCACTAAGCTCATGGATCGAGCAGCTGCCAGCGGTGCTCTGGGCGAATCGAACCACTCCAAGTCGAGCGACCGGGGAAACGCCTTTCTTCCTCGTCTACGGCGCGGAGGCGGTCCTCCCATCCGAGCTCACCCTGAGGTCCCCTCGGGCCACCATGTATTGCGAGGCTGATCAAGATCAGCTTCACCGAGACGACCTCGACTACCTGGAAGAGCGAAGGCGACGCGTGGCTCTTCGAGCCGCGCGCTACCAACAGAGCCTGCGGTGCTACCATCAGCGCCACGTCCGGGCCCGATCACTCTACGTCGACGATCTCGTCCTACGTCGCGTCCAAACGCGTGCTGGACTGAGCAAACTCTCACCAATGTGGGAGGGTCCGTATCGAGTGATCGGCGTCCCCCGGCCGGGCTCGGTTTGATTGGCCACGGGCGACGGCACAGAGCTGCCTAACTCGTGGAACATTGAGCATCTTCGCCGCTTCTACCCATAAGGGGGTCGGGTGTCGTACCTCGGGCTCAGGCCAACCCCGTGCCCCCCTCGGGCACGCAGGGTTGGCCGGGGGCTACCACATGCACATACTTGTTTAATTCATTTTCCAGCAATTCAATAACAAGCATTTTCGATTTCCTAAGGACCGTGTCTGTGTTATCGTTTCCTTTTGAAAAGTCTTGACTTGAATCAGTCTGCTCATGCTCAACCTTGCCCTCGGTGGCCCGGGTCGTCTAAAATCGCCAAACGGGGCCCAGAACCGAGCCGTGTCCCGGGGCGCGGTGAACTCCGGGGGGGAATCGGCAATGGCCCACAATCGGGTCCCCCTAACCCTCGGTCACCGCGCTCCCGGCCTGGCCAGTCTCGACATGCGGATCTCCCCAGGCACTAGCTCCGACCCGCGCCGCTTGAGGCTGGGGCCCGGGCATGAGCCCTCGCTCAAGCCAAGACACAGAAGGATCGCGACACAGACCATCCTTATCTCATGCATATAGCAAATGTAACTGACTTAGAAATTAAAATCCTATTCGATTGCAGGTAAAACCAGTCTGTACAAGCATGGGCTCGAAGGCCTCAGAAGAAGAAGGAAAAATTATTAAGATCCGCGGGGCCCGGGGGCTCACCCCGACGCGCCGTCGCTGTCGTCCGCGCCGTCGTCGCCGCCCTCCTCCTCGTCGGAGTCGAGGGCGAAGGCGAGCCGAGGGGCCGTCCCCTCGAAGCCGTGGACGATGTGGTCGGCGGCGTACCGGACTTGCGCGCGCGCGCCGTCCTCGGTCCCGGGAGGGCACTCCTCCAGCGCCGTCCACGGGGAGAAGTCGGGGTCTCGGGCTTGGTAGCTCGCCAGCGCGAGCTCCACCGCTTCCCGGGCGAGGTCCCTTGACGAAGACTTGATCGTCTCCTCGAGCTCCTCAGGGAGCCTCTCAAGGGCCTCGGCCATCTCCGAGAGGCGCTGGGCGAAGCCTCCCTGGTTGGCGGCGTACTTCGCGTACCGCCCGCCCCAGATGCCCGCCTGCCGCCCGGCGCGGTCGAGGCGGGAGACGGCATCCCGAAGCATGCCGGGCCCCACCTCATTCGCCTGCCGGAGGGCCTCAACCTCCCCGACGGACGAGTCCAGGGCACCCTGCAGCTCGGCGATGGTGTGCTCGGCGGCTGCGAGGCGGGCGGCTAGATCGCCGTGGCCCGCGGCCGCCCCGCTGCTGCGCGCTTGCGCGTCCAACTCCTTCGCACGCGCCTCGAGCTCAGAGGCCCGCTGGTTCAGCGCGTCCCTCTCGGCGCGGGCGCTCTCCAGATTGCGGCGCGCCTGCTCCTCCCGCGTCACCTCGCGGAGGAACAGGCTGTTCGCCAGCCGCTGCGCCGCGGCCTCGGCCTCCTCGAGGGCTCGCCCCCGCTCGGCGAGCGCGTCTTCGCGGAGGCGGAGTGCGGACTCCTGCTCGATGGAGGTGGCCTCGTGCGCCGCCAACGTCGCCTCCCATGTGACGGCGGCAGCTTCGCGGTCCGCCAACGCCGCCTCCTTCGCGTCCAGGGCGCGGGCGCGCTCCTCCAGCACCTCCAGCTCCCGGGCGCGGAGGTCGAGGGCTTCGGCCCGCCGGCGCACGGCGGCCTCCTGCACGAGCAAGCGCAAGGCCCGCCCCCCGAACGCGGTGAGCTGCTCCTCCAGCGTCATGGTGCGGGCCTCAAGGGCCTCCTCGCGCTGGCGCGTCGCCGCCTCGATCTCCGCCGCTCGCCACTCCCGGGCAGCGGCGGCGTCGAGAACTCCCCGGGCGGCGTCGAGCTTCCCCTCCAGCTCCGCCACCCGGCTCCCGTATTGGAGGCGGAGGTCGTCCCACGCCCCGTCGAGCACGGCGGTGGCAATGAGGGCAGCCTCCCGCTCCTCCTCCACCTCCCTGGCGATCTCCGCCAGGCTCCTGCGACGAGCCTCGAGCTGCGAGGTGTGCAGGTGGTGCGCCTTACAGCCCGCCTCCACCATGGCCTCCACGGAGCGCCGCCCCTCCTCAACGCGTGCCCACGCCGCGTCGATCTCCGCCCGCTCCGCCTGCAGGGCCTCCATCTGGGCGCCTAGCCCGTCCAGCACCGTGTTGTTTGCTATGGCCAGGGCCTGCAGGAGGGGTTCCGCGCTTAGCGGGGCGGCAGAATGAAGAGGGGAAGACCACCTCGGTGGTGGTGTAGCGCGGCTCGGCTCGCTGGTTGGCGCTCTGGCCTCGGGGGCCTTTCCCGAAGCCGGCTCGTTCGGAGCGCCGCCCGGGGCGTCGGGCCCTGGGTGCGCCCCCTCGGCATCGTCGCGGGCAGCCTCGGGGGTGGCCTCCGCCTCGGGCGCGGTCGGGTCGGGGACCTGGGCGGTAGCCTCGGCAACTCGCGCCTCGTGCGCGCGCACCGCCTCTGCCTCCCGGGCAGCCTCCTTGGCCCGGCGGACCCTGGCCTCCTCCTAAGTGGCCTCCTCGGCCTGGCGGACCCGGGCCACCTCTTGGGCAGCCTCTTGGGCTTCCCGGAGACGGCCTGCAGCTTCCTGCAGGTCGGCCTCCCGCCTCCGGGCCTCCGCAGTCGCCGTCTCCCCGGTCTCGGCCTGGCCGGTCTTGGGGTGGCGCGTGGGGCGGGACAGGATCTCACTGAGGCAGAAGAAAAACAAGAAACAGAAAAAGGTAAATAAAAACTTGCCTTGGGAGTTGGGAGCAAGAATGTGGTCGCTGCGGGTGAGGGATCGAACCTGCGGGGTAGCCGGCTGAACGACCACTTCGGGGGCGTGATGAGGCTCCCCCTGCACAGCTCGGTCTCCCCCATCTTGCGGAGCCGCTTCTTCTTCCGCTCCTCCTCGGGCTGGGGCGTCGGTGCGGCACTCTCCGGGCGCCTGCTGTTGACGCGCACCGCCCCGCCCCCTCGGGGAGGAGATGGAGGAGGGGTCGCCTCCTGCTTTCTCTTCCCCTTGGCGTCGGCAGGGCGGCTGCCCCCCGGGCCCCGACCGCGGGGCCTAGAAGCATGGCCCTCTCCGGGGGTAGATTGATCCCCTCTGCGGCTGCCGCCCGCGCCATCATGGCCTCGGGGGGCCCGCTCCCCCGACGCCCCGACCACCTGCATAACGGCCAGGATGTTGGTGCGCTCCAGATCACAGCAGAGGGGAGGATCCCTTGAGGGATGAGGGATGATTCCACGGAGTTAAGGTTTAGCACCCGTTGGACCATCATCCTGAAATCCTCGGGGTCCCAGTCCCACTTGCGCCCCTGGTGGGTCCTCAGGAGGTCCTCGGTCCCGGTGTACTCCCAGGCGCCCCGAGCGTGTCGCTGGAGCGGCGCGATCCGACGGCGGAGGTAGTCGCCAAACACCATGGCCCCCGTGAGCCCCTGGGTTCGCAGGCCTGCCATGCGGTCTAGGACGGTGGCGTAACCATCCCCCAGATCCACCGTCGCCCGCCAGCTAGGCGCCTGTGCTGGGGGCTGGCTCGGGAGTCGGAGGCACGCTTCGTCGGCGAGGGGGTGTAGAACCAATCACACTTCCAGTCGTCGCACTTCATGCGAAGGACGCACGGGATGTAGCGGTTCAGCACCTGCCCCTGCGGCTGGAAGTAGCAGCCACCGACCACCGTCGGCGGCGATACCGGCTGCACGGTGAAGAACCACCGAAACAGCCGAAGGGATGGGCGCACCCCGATGAACATCTCGCACAGGTGTGCGAAGATGGCCAGCGTCATCACCACGTTGGGGGTGAGGTGCGCCATCTGGAGATTGTAGAACTCCAGAACATCCATAAAAAATGTCGAGCATGGTGGGATCAGGCCTGCCATGGCGAAGGAAAGAAAGAAAACGGACCGCCCTGGGTAGTGCGGCGCTGGGCGTCCCTCGCCCAGCGTGACCACCTCCCGGCCAGTGGTAGATTCCGGCATGAACCGGCACGGCAGCCCGGCCTGCCTCTCGCTGGTGATGCGAGAAGAAGGCAGCACGCTGCCGTCGAGCGGTGCGGAGCTCCGTGCCATGGCGCCGGCAGAGGGGGAGCTTGAGAACGAGTGCGTGTGGCGAGAGTAGGGTGAGAGAAACGAAGAGCTAGAGCACGGATGGCAGAGGCAAGGAAAAAGTGGCAAGAGGAAGGAAGCGAATCCATTCCTCGGCGCCTTTTATACCCTTGCCTATGCCGCGCTCGGCTCCTCGTTTCCCACGCCCACTACCTTGCCACCTCGTTTCTCGCGCCCACACCTCCACTAACCCCACTCGCCCGCTTGCGGCGCACGCGGCAGTCGTGCGGCCGCGGCGGTTGAGGAGGGGCAAATCGTGTGCGCATTAATCGCGCTCGGTTACCGCAAAAAGCGCCATCATCACATCCCCAGGCGAAACGGACCGACGTGTCCTGACCTGCGCGCTGCCTCGAGTAATGTTGCGGTTACGAAGGGACCGCTCATTAATGTCGGTCGGCATTCCACGCCGATAAGCGCGGCTCGCGACCGTAGGAGTCCTGCCCGCCTTTGGGGCCGGTCCCACCTGTCATCGGGCCCGAGGGGTGGCGTCAAGCCTGGGTGCCCCCCCCCCAGTGTGGGGCCACCCAGGCATAACGCCGGGGGCTACTGTTGGTGACATGGGACCAGGGGTGTCGAGACCAAAGGGAAGGGCGGCCACAGTGATCCACGTGGCCCGTTCCCCCGGAGGGGTCGGGCCCGAGGGTGATGTGGCGGCTGCCCTCCTGGTCTCCACCCAGGGTCGGGCCGCTCCCGAATCTGTCCCGAGGGCTGGGGTGCCCCGACCCCGTGTGGTTTTGGTGCCACGCGTGTAGGTTAGGTGAGCGTGGCAGAGCTCACCTAACTGCATTTATGGCGGTTCAGACGAGCGCACTATGCTGCATTTAATGCGGCGTGGCGCATGCCTGTCCGGTCCGTGACTGGTCACAACGAGTGACCGATCACAGATCAGTCAGATCGCGGTTTAGGTGGCACCAGGCGGCCTGCGGCACGCCTCGCCCCGTCTCGTCAGAATGATGAGAGCCCTTTGTCTCTCGTCTCTCAGCCGGAACTGGCATGCCAACTCCCGGAGTTGGTATGTCAGTCCCGGTCAAATGCATTCCAAATTCCGGCGCAGGTGAGACTAGAAAGTCGCCCGCCACTTAATGAAGGTTGAAACGGGCGTCCCCTGGATGGGCCGGCTGGCTGAGCAGAGGCGTGCTGCGGCGTCTGTCAGAGGTTGCTTCCGGCAGTAGGATAGCCCTAATTGTAAAAGAATGTTTTCTTTCTTAGGCGGCTCGTGGCCCGTGTGGTAGCCCCTTACCATATAAAAGGAGGCCCAGGCCTAGGAAAGAGAAAAAAGAAGAAAAAAAGAAAGGGGGATCAGACTCGGGCAGACTCGCTCTAGAGGCTGAACTCTCTGGATTCTTTCACACTCCCAGATCTACCAGAACACAGGAGTAGGGTGTTACGCTTCTCAGCGGCCTGAACCTGTCTAAATCGCCTGTGTCCACGCGTTCTTTCTCGCTGAAATCCCTCAGATCAGGGGCGAAGAATCTCACCTTGCGCCCCCGGCCGAACCGGCAAAGGGGGGCCTGCACGGTCTCCCGGTGAGGAGTTTCACGCTCCGTCAACGTTACTAACCCGGATCACCTAGCCCGTGCATCACAGCCACGTCTGGTGACCTTGAGGCTTTCATGACAAGGCATTTCGAAAGCCGACTCAGGGTCATCTTATGCCAACGGAAGGGGTCCCACGGACCAACACCAGGTTAGGTCCCAGACCATACTGTGCCAGGAAGCCCAGGGGTCCTCCCCGACACCACCCCAACGAATCCACTTGTCCCTTGGCATCAAGATTTCTCTGGCCTAGCTAGTTACTCAGCCAGGGGTGTCCCATTTCACCCATGTGGTCGTACTTTACATATGCTTGGATGTAATTCCTAAGGAATCGGTCCTTAAGGCAGGAACGAGTAGACCGTACCTCCAGTACATCTCCCGCACCACAAGTTTAAAAACTCAATTTATTTTCAAGGCACCGACCCAAGTGTCGGGTTTTTCCAAGGATTTTGTAAATCTAAGTTTTACCTAGTTGATCATTTTAAATTTGAAGGGAGCCTCGATATTCGTACGCGGGTACGAATACCGAGACCTGGCCTGAAGGCGACAAAGGGGTGTAGGTTATTCAATAATCAACGAGGTCAAATGCAGCAAGTAGGTTGGGCCTGCCGGTTGTATCACAAACCGCGGCCAAAGTGTCATGTGTAACCTAAGGGAATGCATACTTTGCAAAAGGAAATACTTAATTTCAAATTATGGGTTCAATTGATCAAAGGTGACTTGCCTTGCTCGAGATCTTGAGCTTCCTCTTCGAAATCCACGCACTGCGGGTCTTCTGGCTCCGAAACTACACGCAAAACGAGGCGACACAACACAACGAAAAAAGGAAGCCCTATTAAAGACCTCTAAGCGTGCCCATAGATAGATCTCGAGTTTTGAGGAGTTTTGGAAGTTGAACGGAGTCAATCGGACGAACAGTTGAAAAGATATAAATTTCCTAAGATTAATTGATTTTCTGTCTAAAGGAAAAATGATTTATTCAATCCCTTGGAAAAAGAAATAGGAGAGGGACGTCAAATGGACTTTATCTTGGGCGGCTTGGTGCGGCCCAATGGATTGGCGCGGGCGCGACCGAACAGATGGGCCGGCGCGCGAGGATAACGACCCAAGGCCGAGTGGCGCGCGGGAGAGGCCGATGGGCCGGCACGCAAAGGGGACAACCCAAGGCCGGGAGGGAGCGTGTGAGGCGGAGGGGACCGACTGGGCCGGACCGGAGAGGCGGCCGTGTGGACCGCGGCAAGGCGCAGCCCACGCGGGCAGACGGATCGGTGGACCGAGGTCCACCGCGTGGCACTAGGGCGGGACCCGCCCGTCAGCGGCTTGGTCCACGCGGACTAGGCGCACGGAGGGAGGGAGGCAGTCGGCGCTCGCGTGGCTCCGACGTGGCGGCCACGGATTCCGACGGGAGGGAGACGAAGGGGGAGGCGACGGTCGGGTAAAAGAAAAAGAGAGGGGAAGAAAGGGGTGCGGCCCCCTTGCCTAAACAGGCAAGGGCACGCGGGGAGAGAAGGGGAGGGCGCGCTCTCCCCCTTGGCGGCACGCGCGCGCAGGGGCGGCGGGGCTGGGAGTGGCGTCGACGGCTTGGCACGGCGCGGAGGCAAGCGGCGCAGGGGCGGCCCGGGTGATGGTGTCGGCGGACGGGATGGTCGGCCACGGCGCGCGGGCATGGGAGCCACCAGCGGGACGGGAAACGGAGGGCGCCGACGGAAAGAGAGAGAAACGAGCGGGAGAAAGCGAGAGAAAAAGGGAGAACGAGAGAGATTGAGAGGGATCGGGAGAGAGAGAGCGGGGGCGCTCTCTTGCGAGGTACGTGCGGCGCACGTGCGCAACGCGGCAGGCCGCGTGGACTGGGCCGGGCGGCACGGCCCAACGGGGGGAAAGGGATGGGCCGAGCGAGCGGCTCGGGAAGGAGAGGGCGAGGGGGGGAAAAGGATGGGCCGGAGGGAGAGAGGAGCGAGGGGATGGGCCGAACGGGGCGGCCCGGGAAGGAAAGGAAGGGGAAAAGGATGGGCCGGTCGGTGGCCCGAAAAGGGGAGGGAGAAGGGGAGCAGGCCGAGCGGGAATCCGGCCCGAGGATAGGGGGAGGTGAAATGGACTTTGGCAGAGAGGGAGAGGGGAGGATTTAGGGTTCGGATTCAAAATCCGACTTCGCGATTTTCTTCGGGATTGAGCTGAGAGGGGGAAACACGAGATCTAGGCACACAACAAGACTCAACCGAAGAGCAGAATTTTCGCAAATAGAGTTTTTATGAATTAGGTTTTCCCGCTAACGCCACGACAAAACGGGCGTTACAAGTTGTCAGAAGGAGTGTCCAAACTTTACTCCGCGGACCTCGTTTGGTCACGCGCAATGTCTAGCTGGCCACGAATCTCTGACGTGTCGAGCATTGGCCGAACGACATGTCGAAGCACTGTGAATGGCCTAAGTGCAGATCAGGGATTTGTTGGATGTTGCTGTACGATTGTCATCATGCCAGGTCATGACATGCATATATGCTTTGCTGAATTATGTGGTCGTTTGTCAGGGGTTGCACGGATTGGTGAATTGGTTGTTTGCAGAGACCTGTCTGACTGCAATGTGCATAGGACCATAGTATGTGTGCTTGTACGGCTAAGCTGGTGAGTGCGCCACTAGCGATGACGAACAGTTCGTTCGAATAATTTCCACCGGGGGGAGGAATATATCCGTGCCTTTGTAAAGCTTGGATTGAGCTTTACAGAATTGCTTTCACGTCAAAGAGCTAGCTCCTGAAGATTATTTCTTCAGTGAGTCATGCACCCACCTTTAGTCCTTTACTAGAAGACCAGCACATCGGTCTCCGTCTAAAGATACACTGTGCATTGTATCTTCATGCTCGATCTACAGGTTAGATCTTTGCTACCGTCTCGTTGTTGGGTTGTCCCTGTTGTCTGCCTATACCTGGAGATCAGCTTTATTTATTCCATCACCAGCAATAGTGCAGCCTCTCATGTGAGATCATGTCATCTTTCCACTGTTTGTCAGGATAGAATTCTGAATCCATGTCAGCAAGCTACCTGAGCCATCCTAGTTGAAAAGGTCTGGCGCTGTTTCCAGCATCCTAGCTAGCATGTTCAGATGATCAACCAAAGAAGATGTGCATGTAGTGTTGGCATGGATGCGAAAATTGAAGGTTTCATTTTCCATCAACCATGCTCAAATGTTCAATCAAGAACGATAAAGCCCTTTCTTGCTTAGTCAGTACTCCACAAGAATCAGGATATTGGGGATTATGTGCCTGAAATAGTGAAGTGTCAATTATTCATGTGTTTTCAGCACGACGTTTGTTTGTATTCTTGGATTCTTATCCAGTCACTTGCGAGCCCACAAGATAATGTGTCGATAAGTACTGGTTTAATACCAGTGAGAAAGGAAATTAGCATATGACCGTGTGGCACCTGATGTTAAATATATTGCTTCTCTCTGACGAGAATCTTCATGTCCAATTGTATATTTCCCCTACCTATCCTGTGTAGCTGAATAGGGAGATTCCAAATGGGTTCTGTCTGTCTCCTACAGGATTCTAGCGATATACTTCAGCTAAATCTTCTCCTAATTAAATAACACAAGGTGAAAGCACCTGCAGGTATCAGGGTATGCTTCTTGTCTTTCTGCGGAGTGCAGAGGATATTTCGCAATCACTTTGGGCTGCGATCAGAACGATGATTGCGAGGTTGGACGACAGAGAGCAAGACAGCAAGGGATTTTCAGTCGAGTTGAAGAAGTATCGGGCCCAACTAGATTCGTGACCCAGATTCTGGGCTAAAAACGAAAGACCTAATGGCCTGGCCTATTTAAAGACTTAGCAGTATTACTCGCTGTGGGCTTGAGGCCGACAGACATTGGCGTATTTAGCTCGGGAATATGGAAGGAATAAGTTCACTTTTGGTCTCTCAATTTATCGTCGAGTCTGAAATCCGTCCTTAAACTACAATACCAGATATGACGCGTCTCTCAACTTTCAAAACCAATGTAAATAAGATCCCAATACGATTTGGCCGATGGTTTCTAATGACGTGACGTTGATAAAGTAAAAAAATATATGAGACCAACATGTTAGTGAGTATTCGGTTAAAAATAAAAAAAATACATTGGGACCAATGTCATCGCCTCTATCTTTCTCCTCCTCTCTATGTTCCTCCTCTCTCTCTCTCCCTCTTGTGTTCGGAGGAGAGCGGCGCGGCGAGCGGCCTCGTTGCGCGGTGCTCCGGCAGGATTCCAGTCACCGCTCGCGCCAGCGTCGGAGCCCCGCACCGCCATCCTCCTCCGCTACCTACGCGCCCGCAGGGCCCTCCTCCTTGATGCCAACTTTCTTTCCCTTGTTCCCTTACGTACCAAGTCTTCTCTTTCCAGCAGGTAAGATTTTTCTCATTTTCCCCATACAAATCCTTCGACCAATTTTTTTTTTTGAACGCGGTACGAAAGCGGATGTACGCATACATTCAACCCTAAGCACCCGTACGTACATCCTATAGAAGTATCTCCAAAACATAGATTAACATATATAAAAGATATTAAACGTAAATATAAGTACATGTGTATGTGTCGAGTCGTAGACTTAAAACATGTATTTTACGTTTAATATCTTGAGATTGACGAAATCATTATAAACATCTCATTGTCAACGGTATATTGCTTGTCACTGAAAAATATTAAGCATAAATATGAGCACATGTGTTGAGCAGACTTAAACCTGAACGTGCATGTTTCACTAAAAAAAACCCGAATGGACAGGTTTGTATCACTTTCGCTGTGTTCTTTTGAAAGGGTTGGAAACTTTTCTCCTTCATATGCAAAACAAAACGACGGATTAACATATGATTAATTAAATATTAGTTTAAAAAACTTAAAAATAAATTAAAATGATTTTTAAGCAACTTTTCTATAGAAATTTTTTTTTTGCAAAAAACATATCATTTAGCAGTTTGAAAAACGTACGCATCGAAAACGAGGGATATGAGGTTGGGAACGTAAAGGAAAGAACACACGCTATATGACGTTTACAACACAAAATTCGCGAGTGATTTACTAATGAGTTTGTTGTCAATACATTAATAAGTAACTTGTTGTCAATACATTAATAAGGGTGAGTTCTTCACCTCATCTTTCCAACTCACCGCTCTTTTTTTCGCGCGCACGTTTTTCAAACTACTAAACGGTGTATTTTTTTGCAAAAAGTTTTTATACAAAAATTGCTTAAAAATCAAATTAATCCATTTTTCAAAAAAAAAAAACTAATACTTAATTAATCACGTGCTAATGGATCGTTTTGTTTTTCGTACGTTCCATGTGTTTTGGGAACACGGGAAAACGAACACCCTAAGTAACTTTGAGCCTAGGAAGTAGTATTTGCTAAGTTGGCCGTTGGCACATCCGGCGTCTGAAAACAAAAGGTAGGAAAAAAATGAAAAAGGAAATACTTATTTCGTGACAAAGAAGAGTCTGTGACCCTTTTAATTGCAGCATGATCACAGGCTGGAGAGATCTAGAGTCCCAGCAGTCGCTGGACCTCATATTGCTTCGAACCTAAGAGACAGGGGGTATCATAAAACTTTCTTCCTCGATATTAGGGAACACGAACAGTACCTGATAATCAAGGCAAAAACAAAGCATGTCGACCAATTTCTTTTCCCTCTCGTGAAACTCGAGCAAACTCCTTGTAGAAACCCTACGTTTTGTACAACGGCCGTGATGTAGCGTACACGGTGACTTCAAGAGAGGAGGGTTCATACGCACGGATCGCCGGATCGGTTTCGCCGCGGTGTTCCACCTGAAAGCAGAGTAAATACACGGTGACTTGAGGGTGACTTGGGGAGGAGTTCACATTTTCACATGCACGTATCGGTTTCGCCCGGTTCTCCTTGAGAAAAGCAGAGTAAATTCTCTCCGTGTGGTACCAGTAGTACCGGTGTACCACTAGGCAGACTAGGCGCAGAGCTGTTCATTGCCATGACAACTCACAGACGTACGTACCCGACGGTAGGGCAACCGAAACTACCGGACACTGCTGAAGAAGAACCTAGACCTGGCAGTAGAACAGAAGACAGAGGCGTCCGGCGCTGCGACGAGAGGTGGAACAGACAGTGGGTGGGCTCACGGGGCGGGACACCGGGACGGGATGCATGCGTGGTGGTGGCCGGCTGGCCGGCGGCCGGGACCGCGCGGCCCGACAGGCGTAACGAGCGAACGAATGGTTGCGGGTTGATTCAAGCGCACGATACCTCGATCAGTCGATCTCCTCATGGTCCTTTGGTCCTTCTCCCGTGCGCGCGCGTGTACAGCTTACGTGCGTACAGCGTAGCTCACACCGTCATGGGCGACACCGCGCGTGGTCGCGGCGACCCGCGGGGCACTCATGCAACGTGCCTGGCCATTGTCCTGCCGGCCTTGCTGCAATGCCGCTCGCGTGAACCGCCGGGAATGAACACAGGTGACGCGTGTTGCCGATCTGCTGCAAGCCTCCAACGGTCCAACCGATCGATGAGGGAGTGATGCATGTGGTATCTCTCTTTTCTATTTTCCACTTCTCCGGTCGTAGTCAACTACTGGTTATTAGTCAACAGCCTATTGAACGCACCACTTTTCATCTTGGTTGCTTAGGGCGGAGTCGTCGACGATGCAAGCGATCGATCCACAACGCCACGTCTTGTCCAGCGCGATTTTCATTTTTCAAACGAACCACATGCAACTTGATGTATAACGTAATGGACTAATGGGCATTTCTAAATTCTGATTAATTCTTTCTCAAATCTCTCCAGTCCCACTGTCCCAGTACGGTCGTGTCGTCACAAATTCCTCGCGCTCGTCACCCTTGGTCCTCGGCTCCTCGCTCCATGCTGTCAATGCAAGGGCTTTTGCTCTGAAGTGACCTGCACGTGCTGATGAAAATGACGAAGATGACATCGTATCTACTCATACTAGTGGGTGAGTTCGTTGGGTGAGTCCCAACTCACCCCACTCGTTTTTCGCGCGTACGTTTTTTAAATTGCTAAACGATGTGTTTTTTGTAAAAAGTTTTTATATGAAAGTTGCTTTAAAAAATTATATTAATCTATTTTTTAAAAAAAAATTAATAAATACTTAATTAATTATGTGCTAATAAGTCGCTCCGTTTTTCATGCGAAAAAAATTTCTTAACAACTCATACAAACAAACAAACAAACAAGGCGATAACGAAAAACGTTGCGACGCAGTACCTACCAGCATATAGTTAGACAGTTGTAGGCTAGAGACAGTGCCATGACAGTCATTTTCCTGTTGCGGCGGACAGTCCTACATGGCGTATCGACTTGTCACTGTGAGTTTTGACAAGTAGTCCCGAACAGAAAAAGCAGTTTTGTCCTCCTATGGTTTGAAATTACGGTCTTTCGCGCAATAGCGGCTCATGTCAATACTTTTTTTCCCTCATGCTGACGGGGTGACTCATCACCACCATCGCAGAATACGGGCATGTTTGGTTTCCGGCCAAACATTGCCACGTCTAACTTAAGGCTCGCCACGGGTATTTTGGTAGGTGTTTGGTTGACAACTAAAGCTAGGCTAGCCACAGCTCGTAAGCCCTCCCGCCACATTTTTTTCCCCCGAAAGTTTGGCGGACATTTTTACCGCCACACTGATTTGTGGCGCGCCACTGCCGAAAAAAACTCCCCAACAACCACGATAAATTCACCGTCCCTCAACTACTCTCAGATATATCACCACCCCCATCTCTCCTCATCTCCCATCCATGGCTGCTCTCCACCTCGTTTCCATGGCAGATCCTCTCCCGCGGCCATGCTCGTTGATCTTGTGATTAGCTACCTTCTCCTGTAGGTTGTGCGTTCTTTCCTTCTTCCTCTCCTAGATCCATTACATCTATTAAATCTCTGAATTTTTTCATGTGTAGATCTGATTAAAGGGACACAAGAACTTCTGTGTTTGAGGAGCAGCTGCGTCTTCATCAAGTTCTTTGTGTGCAGCAACGCGTCTGTGCGGGTCAGAAGGAGCTGCCGTTTGTGTGCGGCGACGACGCTTCCGCGCAGCCGGAAAGGAAGGTAATATTCTTTCTTTTCCACTGACATCGATCTGATGGATTTCGTGTTGATTTCTGAAGTCTTTAGCTGTGCCTTTTTTTTTTGCCTGATTAGCACTAAGGCACATGTGCATCCTTGTATAATTAATGATGATTGAATAATCGTGTGGCACTAGAATGTGGACCGGATCTGAACTAATATATACTAGTTCTTCACTATTAGTTTTATGCATATGTATGCAGTAATAGATAGATTTCATTCTTGACTAATATATGATAAACAGTGAGCTTAATAGATAGATATCCATATCATGTTGTTGCTTTCAAGATATTCAAAGTGTGCTTACAGTATATTAACTATCAGTTTTTTTTCTCTTACTGATACTGATAACCAGTAACAATGTGTTTACAGTATTTACAGTGACCTTAATAGATAGATATCAACTATCAGTTTTTTTCTCTTACTGATTCCATACTTTTTCTGAAAATATGTTTTAGATGGGTCAAAGAAAATTGTATTTACAGTATTACTTGGACTACTGCCATTATATATGGAGGAGAAGATTGATTGCTGAAATTCTGGTGTGCCTAGCCATGTATTGGTATAGGATTAATAGAAGAAAAAGGAAAAGAGCCATTACATATGCTCCCATGCTTGATAGAGATGTTGAAAGATTAAGACGTCTAGACCGTTTATACCATGGAACCGAAGCACATTGCATAAGTGAGCTTCGTATGAGGAAAGTTGTCTTCCATAAGTTGTGTGCTGAGCTTAGATCACGTGCCCTGCTAGAGGAGACTTTTCATGTCACAATAGAGGAACAAGTCGCTATGTTTATTCACGTTGTGGGTCACAATTGGTCAAATAGACCAATTGCATTTGAATTCATGAGATCGGGTGAGACTGTTAGTAGGTATTTCAATCTTGTTTTAGATGCCCTCTGTATCCTTGCCCGTGACCTTGTATGCATCAAATCCATTGACACACATCAAAAGATAACAAGCTCTCATGGCAGATTTCACCCCTACTTTCAGGTACATCAAAATTGATAATCCCTGTTTAAGTATACCCTAAGAGTCTAGGGCCATATTCACCTATATTTGCTCTAAAAAAAATTGTCTATTTTCGTAGGGATGCATAGGAGCCCTGGATGGTACACATATTCCAGCATGTGTACCTATGCATATGCAAGACCGGTTTAGGGGTAGAAAGAAATTTCCATCACAAAATGTGCTAGCAGCAGTTGATTTTGACTTAAGGTTCTTATATGTTCTTGCTGGATGGGAAGGTTCTGCCCATGATTCTTATGTGCTTCAAGATGCTCTATCACGTACTAATGGCCTTAAAATACCAGAAGGTAGGATTATTCACATCATATCCTAATAGCTCCATATCTGAAACTTCAATTCTGTTCTTAGCTAATTAATATGCACAAAAAATATGTAGGTAAATATCTCCTAGCTGATGCCGGATATGCAGCTAGACCTGGTGTATTACCCCCATACCGAGGTACCCAATATCACCTAAAAGAATATAAGGGCGCTAGAGAACCAGAGAACCCAAAGGAGTTATTCAACCTTCGGCATTCCTCTCTTAGAACAACTATTGAGCGAGCATTTGGTGCCTTGAAGAACCGCTTCAGAATATTTAAATGCCAACCATTTTTTCCTTTGAAAACACAAGTGAAAATTGTGATGGCTTGTTGTGCACTTCATAACTGGATTATAGAGGACGGTCCTGATGTCTATGTGTATGACGATGCTGCTTGGTATGCAGTGCTGCCACGGAGTGTAAGAAACCGTACTGATATGCACCAGGAGAATTTGGCATGGGCAAAGAAAAGAGATGATACGGCTAAAAAGATGTGGGAAGATAAAGTAGGACAAACTGTACCTTAGATTTAAGTTGTTCTCTAAATTATGTAACTAATGTATTGAGCTGTCTCTTGTGAATGAAAACAGAATGGCTAAAGGAAAGGCGAAGGCTGATGCTTTTCCAACCTCTCGTGAGAGGTCCTTGACTTGGCATGAGGATCAAACAAAATTCATGCTAGAGTGGTACATGGAATACTTGAAAAAACGACATGCAGGTTTTAAGGTAAAAAAGAGTCACCACATGTTGTGTGCTGATGCTTTAAACAAGAAGTTTGGTATGGGGGTGACTATCGATCAAGTGGATCGTCACTATAGGTATCACAAAGAAAATTGGAAGTATATTGCAGCAGCATTGAGCAAGAGTGGCAACGCATTTGACCATACAAGATTCTTGGTGACTATTTCAGAATCTGAAAAGGCAACGCTATGTGTAAGTTTTCTATAAAATTGACATGTTTGCATGTTACATTTTAGAATCTGAACTGCATATAGCAATTTAACATGTTTGCTCTTTATGCTGGATAAAGCAAGACGCCTACTCTCTAAGCCCATCAGATTCTTTAATGAGATGCAGGAGCTATTCACGGGATCTAGTGCTGATGGTTCTTTGGCTATGGATCAAAACGCATGCATGAACGATAGTGATGGTTCAGATAGCGATGATTCAAGAGATATGCTTGACCTCAACTGCTACACACAACCTGAAGAGCCAACTGGTGAGGATTCTGACACTTTGCCATCTCCAACCACGAATGCAACTGTTGACAACTCTTCCAGCGGTAGTCGAGGTAAAAAGAAGCGTCCAAGAGGCAACAAATTACCAACTAAGAAGCCACAAAAAAGCAAGAGTCGCTTTGCCGAGTCCAATGATGAAATCGCTACTACGATGAAATCACTTCGAGAAACACTTGCTACCACAGCTCCTCCACCAATGCCACAGCTTACTGATCCACATGCAATTCTGTGGCAGAAACTAGAGGCAATCCCAATGACACCTGATCAAAGGGTTCTTGTTGGTGAGTATTTGTCTGACAAGGAGAATAAAGGTAAGCGTGGTTGGTTGTGCAATGCGAGTGATGCTACACTGAATGCTTGGGTGTTCAAGTTCTTATGTGAGAAAGATGGGCTTAACCTGTGAAGCATAGCTTGCTAAAGTAGTTTTTTGGCGAACTGTCTGTGTGATGTGCACATGAACTTCTGTATGGCTATGCACTCATTTTGGCTTTGTGTTATAAGGAATGATGGCTAGAATATATGTATTAGCTGTTGGTTGTCTAATTTTAGCAGTGTGGTCATGACAAATGGCTAGAAAATGTCATTGAAATAGTTTTAGTTGGATGGTTGCTGATATTATTGTAATAGCTCAACTAGTGTTACTGGAGTGTTATCTTTAGCTGAACTAATATTTCAATATATGTGCACTTTAGTTCCAATCTACTTACATACATTTTGCTGCTGAAATGTGATTGCTTTGTGAGGAGGGTAATCTTACCACTGGGTGTTTTTATCAAGATGTGGTTGCAATCCAAACATCTACCACAAATTTTTGCCAAACATTTGTGGCATCAATCCAAACAGCACCCACAATATTTTTGCCACACCTTAGTTGCAAACCAAACAGTCTAATTTAGCCACAAAGTATGGCTAGCCACCATTGTGACAAATTCTTAAGTTTAGGCGTGGCAATGTTTGGCCGGGAACCAAACAGACCCTACATCACCATGGTTCATTTCTATTAAGGTTGAAGATTAAAAACGGGTATGTAAAACGAAAAAATCATTAACATGTGATTAATTAAATATTAATTATTATAAACTTGAAAAATAAATTTATCTAATATTTTAAAGCAACTTTTATATAGAAAGTTTTCGCATAAAATACACCGTTTAACAGTTTGAAAAACGTGTTAAAGAAAAATGAGAAAAAATCTGTATTTTCATGAAGTTAGTATGGGGCCATATGCACAGCTAGGGCAAGAGATTATAAAACCAAATCGTTTTTTTGCCAAATTTTGAGGTTTCAAGAAGGTTCAAATTGACAAACTACACGGTACATCAGTTAAACTAAAAAACAAATTGAATTTCAGTTTTTATAAAAACCTATTCGAATTTCATCGTTTTCAGTCGGAAATAAGTGTTTTTGTGAAAATGGAGAAAACAGCTAAGGAGCAATTCTGGTAAGAACCCTTTATCAATGTTTCCTGCTGTAGTTTTTTTTAAGTAAAAGTCGAGATTCTTTCCATCATCTAATAAAAACCAAATATTCCCTCCCTTGCACACGGTAAGTTTTGATTTTATAAATATTTTTAATATTTAAATCGTTGGTTCATGTAGCTGGTCCATGTAATGTTACATCTCAATGAAATATTGAATCAAGCGACGAAAGTACGAAACACCATTCTTTTCTTGATGAAACAAAACAAGGCATGATTTTAGCAGTAGAACGACCATGCGTTTGCCGGACGGATTAGCAGTACACGCCATCATTCTATGCTAGATTGATTTGAAATTTAAAAGCTAAATTAATTACACCCTGCGTCTTCAAAATAAATTTATTTATGAGTTTTTATGTCTATTGACCGTCCGTCTTATTTAAAAAATTTATGAAAAATTTTTAAAAAATAAGTTACGTATAAAATACTATTTATGTTTTATCATCTAATAATAAAAAAAATTAATCATAAAAAATTTAAATAAAATGAACAATCAAACGTTAAACATAAAAACTCATAATAAATTTATTTTAGGATGAAGATATACTATCAAGAATCAATCCACAACCAACAAACCCTTGTCGGGGTCCTTGTAATCAACAGGATCCCAACCGCGTAGCATCATAACCGAATCTAGTTCCTGCTCCAACTGACCAAACAAAACGAAATCTATAACCCAATTCACACGCAGGCATCCAAGATGGCAGCCAGTTTCTGCCTAACTCCGCCACCTGCCAAGCGTGAACGCAGATCTGGCCACGTCCATGGCCGTCGCAGTAAACCCACGGGCTCGCACCGAGGCAGCTCAGCCCTGGCCCCCGTCCCCGTGCATGTTCCGGCAACCACAGTGATAATACTAAAAAAATACTCGTAGCTGCCCCCTGCCATGCTCGCATCAACTTTTTAGGCAGATCGCGCAGAAAGTCTACAAATTTTAGTCGTTTGACGCGAGCAGCTACCCGCCCGCGCCCCCAGGGCACCGTCCCTCGTCGCACGCGTAGCAATAACATCGCACACTCACGCGGTCACGCGCGAGCACCGCCACCTCCCGCACCGCGCCGCGCCGAGTCACTCCGCACTCGCGCTCACACTCGCACTCGCTATAGTGGAGTGGAGGAGGCGGCTTCGCTGGCGGCGGCGGCTGATCTGCTTGCCCCACGACCGCCGCGAGTAGAGCAAGTAAGCTCGCATCGCACCGCACCGAAACCGCAGTGCGTTCTCCTTTTCTAGTGGCCGCCCGCCGCCATCCACACGCCGTGGCGCAGATCCTTCCACCCGTCCGCGGCGGCCGAAGCAATCGACGTTTTCTCCCTCCTGCTTCGCCTTTCCCTTTGTGTAGTTTGTGAGCGATGCGGGCGGATCGTCTGATGGCGGAGGGGGGCAAGCGGATCGACCTGGGCGCGCCGCTCCGGTCGGTGCGCCACGCCGACGCGCTGCCCTACTACAAGGCCGACCTCAACTCCGGCCCCGTCCGCCACCCCGGCGCGGTGCCCTTCGTCTGGGAGCAGCGGCCCGGGCAACCCAAGAGCGTCCGCACCCGCCGCGCGCCGCCCACGACCGCGTCCCATCCTCGGCCGTTGGAGCACGGCGTGGAGGACGAGATCGACGGGAGCCCCTACCACGACGCCCTCGGGGAGCGCTATGTTGCCGTGGACGCGTCCCCCTCCGGTTCCCGGACTGGCGCGCCGGCGCGTGATGAGAAGAGGGCGCAGGTGGCGGCGGCGGCGGTGGTACGGGCGAAGAAGGAAGTGACGGAGAAGCAGGTGGTGTCCGTGGCGGCGGTACTGCGGAAGGGAGATGACGACGACGACGACGACGAGGAGAGGTTCTCGGATGCGCTCGACACGCTCTCCCGGACGGAGTCCTTCACCGTGAACTGCAGCGTCAGCGGCCTCAGTGGCATGCCAGAGGCCACCTCCCGTGCCGCCGCCGGCGCCGAGCCAGGCGCACGCGGCATCATGATGGATAGATTCCTACCGGCCGCGCAGGCGGTGGCCATAGGCTCCCCGCAGTACACCTTCCGGAAGGCCGGCGCAGCCAGCGCTACTGGTAATTCTGGCCGCGAGCTTGCGCGTGCTGCTGGGGCTAACGCGAGTGGAAGCAATGGTGATGATCCCGGGAGGAGGACGCCCGTCCAGCTCCCCTACCAGCATTTGCCTCCCAATTATTTGTCTTGCAGCTATCCCAGACGTGAGGAGCAGGAAGAGGAAGAGGAAGAGGAAGACGAAGACGATGACTATGATGTGCATAGTACTCGGGGTTTTGCCTCCAAGGGATGTGGCTTGCTCCCTAGTCTCTGTGTGAAGAGTTCATTGTTACTTCTGAATCCAGTGCCTGCGATGAAGCGTGGCAAGCCGCGGGGCAATGGGAGAGTCCGGGAGTTCGCATCCAAAGGCAGGGGGCGAGGGGTGCCGAGTCCGCTTGCCCGGAGCTCACAAAACAAACATCTTGGGTGTGCTTCCAACGGGGTACTGATGCAGATACACATTACACACTCTATTTCATGAGTTCAGAATCTATGCTACTTGTTATTAGTGCTAGGGATGAGTAATGATACCTCTAAACATCTCAGTGTATGTTGTGTTGCAGCAGTCCTGGGAGGATGTATACAAGCACAAATTGGAGCAGAAGTATGTTCGTCCAGGAGAGGATGGGAGGAGCAAGCTGACAAGCGAATCGAACCAGCTGACATTCTGGAGTGACTCACAGACGGGCAATGGGTCTTCACCATTCCATCATTCCGCAGGTGATGGCATGTCTCCCTATTACAGGGATGTTGTCCTGTCGTCATCGAGTAAGGCAGATGAATCTTTTGGAACAGGAGAAAAAGAAGACAAAATGAGTAGAAGTAATGGTTCCAGCTCACTTGGAAGAGATCATGATCGGGGTTCATTGCTCGGATCAGACCGCAGTAGTTTAAAGGGGTCAAGCTCCATTAGCTCGGGGCTGGATAGACCAGTGCATGAAGATTCAATGGATCACCGTGGAGATATTGACTCAGAAACTAGCCACTCGGTTCTGTTACTGGACTCAAGGGCATCATTGGATGCTGGTGGGTGTGCCTCTCAGTTTGGAGAACAGATTGTCGGGAGAAACTCTATTAGGAAAGGTGAAGATAATGATCCATTGACAGAAAGGGTCTCTGAAGTTACAGAACCCACATTGTTAGCAACTTCTGAAAAGTTAAGATCAGTGAATTTGGATGATGGGAAAACTTGTGGTCATATGGAAGATAGTAGTGTTTCCAAAAGGGATATGCCTTTGCAATCTCTACTCCCATTACCAGTCCCAAGATCACCTTCAGAATCTTGGCTTTCTCGCACTTTGCCATCTGTAACAAGCAAACCACCAGTGCCATCTTTTCTTGGAATTCAATTGCAGTCGAAGAAACAAACTCCCTGGGCCTCAATTCAACCAAAGGAGAATAATGTTAAACCTCCTAGGCCACGACAGATAAGATTTGCAGATGTAATACTTAATTTTCTTCTGTTTTGCTTATATTTCCAATTTTCACACAAACCATTGCTGATAATTCATTTTGGCTGCTTGTTTAGGTGGTAGAAAGGCCTAATTCGTTGGATGCTGAGATATGATGTCTTCCCTCAAGACCAATATCTTTTCATAATGCCTTGGAGGACAGCACGGCCATATATCTGCCAGCGCCCAAATTTTCCCTCGATGTCCCCCCTCAGTTTGCTGTCGCAATCTTGGCTATTAGCAGCTTTTGTATACCAGCACATAGGTAATTGTCGGTGTGCATGCCATATTTGCGTACTGTGTGAACTCAAGGTAAGTTGGCGTTGGCTGAAATCCGTTGTAAATCACATATCTATACAGGATAGCTTCTGTTTGCTTCCTTACAGTCCATACATCAGTACTCTTTACTTTAGTCCATAAAAAGGTTGAGTTGATCATCAAATGTAATTGCATGTATCATAGAATAAAATGGCACAAGTCAGGCTTCTATGCCTGATATTTGTCAGCTCAAATGTATATCCTCGCTGAGCATTCTCATGTGATTCCAATAATACTCCCATTTGTCTTGTCTGGTTCCTGTACAGATTATCATGCCATGATAGACAGCAGGTTTATTTAGCACATTGTTGCCGGCTATTCCATTTGCCACGTTGTTGCTCGTGACCGTCTTTCCCATGGATCTTACTACTGTATCATTAGCAGAAAGCTTTCGAGGTGTTGTATTAAGTGCTGTCCTCGGATGAACAAAGCAACCTAGATGATTGACTCATGATCTGGACCAAGATGTCCTCATGTTGAAAAGGGGAACTATAGGTGGAACGTGGAATGCACACCTGTTCACCAAAGTGATTTAAGTGCTATTCATCGTCACTCTCGTTTGGTCCTTGGTCCTGACAGTGTCAGGGTGCATACTTGTGTATCTGATTTCAGGGATTAAAGTAGCCATGTCACTGAACAGGATATTGGATGGTAGTCAACTACTGCACTGAATGTGTGCGGTTCACCTTAGGACACTACTAGTGCTATTTTAGTTAGTGAGCCTTTTAGATATTTTCTGCACTTCATCCTGACTGCACCGTAGACGGATACAACGTGGTTTACTCGCTAATAATGGCACATTATAGTTTGCCATTTGCGAGACTCTTATCATCCATTTAACAATCCTGTACGTTCATAGAAGTAGATAATCAATCGTGGAAGCGTAACGAGATCAATTGCTGCATATTTGCTATAGTTTAGTCAATTGAACATGGCGTAAATACAGCCTGTGGAGGCCCCAGAGTGGTACTGGCTTACTGGGTACATTGTTGGTGGACTTGGGCTTGGAGTTTCAGATTGGATGGCCTTTCAGGAGATATTGCCAAGTGAGATGGCCTTTCGCAGTTCGGGAAGATCATGCTCCATTAGGAAGCCTACAATTTAAATGAACTATTATGAACTTCAGTTTACATGTCCAGACAAGTAGGAGCAGATAAAATCATCGAAATAATTTGAACTAGTAGGATGGCCCACGCAATTGCGCGACTATCATCGATATAAAGTTATCTAATTTTTTTCACATTGTTATTTTTTCAAATTTGTTAAATGGTCAACTCATTGTCACATGATTTTTTTTAAAAAATAAACCTTGTCATTATTAGCTTTACAGCTTTATAATTTTTAAAAGTCGCATCGGACGCCATCTCTACTCTTTTGTCGCTTCTCCACTTGCTCGCCTGGCTCGCTACCGTTTCTATTAATTGTTCTTGGGACCTTAAAAATCAAACCTTATCTCACCATTGTTTTGTTATTATAGTTTTTAGAGATCCCGTCAACCGCCATCATTCTACTCCTCTACAGTCCGTCTCTTACCCATCCTTTTTATTGTGAATAGAATAAATCGAACTTGATCATCATCGGGGTTTCGTTTTTATAATTTTAGAAGTCCCATTAACCATCACCATCCTACTCTTTTACGGCCAGCCTGATGCCCCTTCTCTTTATTATTATTGGAATTTTAAAAATTGAACCTGATTGTCGCTGGAATCAGAAGTCCTGTCAACTGTTGCCACTCTACTCCTTTATGGTTTGCCCAACCTTCCTTCTTTTTAATTGTCTTATTTATGGTTTGCCCACCATCCTTCTTTTTAATTGTCATTGGAATTTTAAAAATTGGACCTAATCATCGTTGAACTTTTGTTTTTTTTGTTGTTAGAAGTCTCGTTCAACCGCTGTCACTTTACTCTTTTACGGCCCGTTTGCACCCTTCCTCTTTAATGTCATTAGAATTTTAAAAATCGAACCAGATCATCTTGGGGTTTCTCTTTTTTATAGTGTTTAAAAGTCACGTCAACCGTTGTCACCCTACTTGTTTACGGTCCACCTGTCACACTCATTTTTATTTTTGTTGGGATTTTAAAAATCAAACCTGATCGTCTTTCGGTTTTATTTTCATAGATTTTAAAAATCTGTTACACCTTTACGGCCCTCCAGTCACTACTTCTTTTTATTGGTCATTAGAAATTAGAAAATCAAAACTGATGATCATCATCAGTGTCATCAATGTCCTGTTTTATAGTTTTTCAAAGTCTCGCTAGCTTTCATCACCCTACTTCTTTCCTGCCCCTTGGTTTTGTCCTCTGGCTATTCCTTTTCACCATCACTTAGAGATGCTCACGCATGTGTGCTCCTATTTATATATATCCAGTTATATTTTTGTATACAATTAATAAATATTAAAAAGGATTTGTTTTAATATATTTTTTTTCTAAATATACAGTTGTACTTTGTACATAACTATTATCAATCTATTTCCCCGTCTCAAAATAAATCAACTTTTGTATACGAATTTGTAGGACATATGGGCAAATGGACTACATCGTTATAATTTGGTCCTACCACTATATCTAAGTGCTTATATTTTTTTGGGGGTTAATGTGATCATTTTGGGATAGAGCAATATGTGTCTATATCCAGATTCATATATAAAAGCTGATTTGTTTTGGAACAGAGAAAATACCGTTAGATTTTATTTATGTTCTTTGATTAATAATGTAATAATTTTAAAACGGGGCAACATGTGCCCAGACTAAAAGGTTGTACTCGAATTGTTGGTTTGCTGCATATACATATACTATCCTTTATGTTTCTCTCCGAGCATGCAAACTTTCTCTATTCGTATGTGCTTCTGACACCTTTGTCCGGAAGGTGCTACTTCTAAATAGAGTCTGATTATCACAGAGCTGGCCTAGACCTCTTGTTACAAATAAAGACTACTAAGAGTATGATTATTAGTTAGTTTGTACTTTAGTTTGTGAAGTTGTGGTCATTGCTCATTTTTGTCCGAATCAGGTAGTCAATCATGGGAGTCGGACACAAATTCATATGTAGCCCAAAGCTGGCTAGTTTTCTATTTTTGTAGAGGGATAATTGTGTTCTTGTCCTTGCTTTTTAATTCAATTATGATTTTATCTCTGTTTTTTAGGGTTTGTGATTTTGCCCCTACTTTTTTGAAATGAAGAAACCGTCTGCCCTTATTACGTGAACTCATGATAACGGTGTTAAATGTGCGGTGAATGGACAAATATACCCCTATTTTTGAGATTAATAATTTTGACATGAACACTAGACATGTTTCAAGTTGAATTTGTGCGTATTTCATATGTGACCTAAATTTTGACAAAATTTATCAAAAAATGACAAAAATTTAGCAATAATTTTAACACAATTTGTAAAAGATAACATAACACAATATTTTGGACAAAATTTTGACAGAACTTCAACAATAACTTTGACACAATTTCAACATATATTTTCAACCTATCACATATAACATGTGCAAGCATCACAAAGTAGCACATACTCAACAACACCCATTAATATCCATCAAAAGCCAGCTAGTAGGGAGCTTTGACAGTATCACATAGTCAACATAACACCACAAATTACATGTCTAGATTATATGGCCATTAAATAGCACATGTCTAGGAAAAGTAAAATAGTAGAAAGCTATTACATATGAAGTTCAAATATCACATTGAAGGACCAAACAATTCAACTAGCATCCCTCTCCTTCCCCTTCCCCTTCCCCTTTCCTTTCTCCTTCCACTTGCACTTGCACTTGCTCTTTCCCTTTCCTTTCCCCTTCCCCTTTTCCCTATTGGTGGTCTTTCTCCTTTTATATTAGTTGCACTAGCAGCACTTCATATGATGGAAGTGGAAATGTGTTAATAAACAAGCTGTTATTTATGTAAAAACAGAAATCAATAGCTAATAAAGAAACAAAGAGTAAAGATAAATGACTTACATTGATGTCTGAGTGACAGTTGGTTCACCGCTGCCCTTTCCTGTTCCAATGTTTGAAGATGATTGCCTCCTTTTTTGATTAGCTGTGAGACCATCTTGGCAATACTTTGCAGTATGACCTAGCTCATGACATTCACTACATTTTCTTTTCTTACTAGTGCCAGCCTCTTTAGATCCTTTGATCCTAGAAACTCTTGGTCTTTCAGGTTTTCTTCTCAATTTAGGTTTCTTGATTTTAGAGCCTAGATCCACACGTGGCCAACGATACTTGGACTGAAAGTACCTGCATATGTATTTCTGAACCTTTCAACAGAGAGGTACTTTTCCACAAAATCATCCATCTCTACCTCCCTACTAAGCTTTGCAATGAAAGCTAAAGCATGATTCAATGGCTTTCCTGTCATTTGCCAGGCCCTACAAGTACATGTTTGTTGCTCCAAATCCACCGCATGCCTAATGGTGGCCACAGTTACTTCAGCTGTCCCAGCTCCACATATTAGCACCTCATGGTCCTTTACAGTCTTGCTTTTAGCATTTAGATCCTTGGTAATAGTTGAGATTATCCTCCCCTCCATCTTACTAGCTATATTCCTTCTGAGAACAAATTTACTTATGATCATTTGCCTTATAGTGTCATGCATATCAACAATCTGCCTATCCTTGGTTTTTGACATCTAACTATTGAAACATTCAGAGAGGTTATTGTTAATGTAATCTACCTTGCACTCTTTAGATAATTTGCTTCTACTCCATGTATATTGATGGTTATCATCTAACCAGGCAAGTGCTTCCGGACACTTCTCATTTATCTTGTTCATGTGGTAGGTGAACTTCTCAGTTGTAAAGCTCTTGGCAGTCGTCCACATATTTTGGGCAAATAGAGGACCATGGAACTTCTTCTTCATGTCCTTCCACAAGTGCCTCATGCACTCCCTATGTTCCACCCCTTGGAACACATCATCCACAACCCCTTTTATTCCTTTGCCTGCATATGTGCTGATGACCAAACCTGCATGATCACAAAGGAGTTATGTTAGTAACTGAATGGTGATACATGAAAGATGAAAATTGCAAGTTGAACTTACCTTCAGGAGTTGTTAACAACAGATTTTCGTAATCTACTCGGAGAGGAAAGAGAAAACCGATGCAGAGAAGAAGGAGCGTTCTTAGTCAAATCGGTTATTTTATCGGACCAAGCCAGAGTCGGACCCAATTTCGTATCGGACTCAGCGTCGCATCGGATCAGGTGGAGCGCTGGCGGAGGGACCGTATCGGCCGATACGAATTCAATATGGCCATCGGCCGATGGGAGCAGGAAGTTGATAGAGTCAGCATGGGCTTGGTTTGGGTTCGAGATAAGCTTTAAGGAGATTGCCAGATAGAGATAAGGCTCGGTTTTAGGCAATCATATCTTTTTAAATTAGGTAGTTAGAATCTAATCTATGGCAAAAGTCCGTCGTAAAGACTTGTTCGTTAAGTTGTAGATAAAATCGTGTTCTATCTGGACAATGTTGTAATCTCGGGTATAAATATCCCGGTAGTTTGTACATAGAAACTCTCTCAATCAATTCAACAACAATTCAATTCAATCTACTTCGGCGCATCGCCAACCCTCGCAAGAGGTTAGCTTTCGGCGAGTTCTTGCTTCCCCAGAGCAGAGGTAAGAACTCGAACCCGACGATCTGCATCGTCGGGGCTAGCGTGTCGTTTTAGACACGCTAAGCCCTGACGATGTGATCGCCGTTTATCATGTTTTGGCTGATCTTGATGTGACTTTCTAATTCTATCTCGCCAGCGATTAACTCGTTTTAGGGTTTATTGCCGACGGTGGTCGAATTAGCTTGCTCATCTAGATCATCTAAGGCATTTACCATCCCCAAAAGCGATCGACGGCTTGATTTTCTTTGTGTTAACCCTCGATCTACACTTTGAGTTGCTATCGACCTTAGTCGTGTTTCGAGATTTAATTCAAAGTCTGTCTTTGATCGTAATTAAGGATAGCACCGGGGTTTCAGCCGGTCTTACCTAATGCATGTAATTATTTATGTTTTTGCATGTATTTGCCACTTGTACAAGTAGATCAATAGATATAAATATATTCGTTGCAGGGTATTCTCAAGACTTCTCTGTGATCAATATATTTATATCAGCCGATTGGCTTGTATGAGTTTGCACTAGAGTATTAGCTAGTGTATTTACCTTCATGCATCTCTCATCGGCCGATTCCATTAAAATTGCCATAAACACATCAATATAGGCCGATGAGACAAAATCTGTTAGTTAATCTTATTTCATTATATCCTCAAGTAGGCCGATACAGCTTTGCCCTATCGGCTAGGCTCTCACGATGTAACATCGGCCTGTCGACCGATCAGCCATCATTTCTAACATGGTTTACTTGTTTATTTTGTTGATTGCAGATCAAATCAACTGGCACGCCCTAAATGCACCTAGGCAAGCCATTGGACCTGCACTGGAGCTAAACAGATCTCCCAGGCCGCCGTGGAAACGTGGAACCTGCTTTGTTGTGAGGCAGGTCAAAATTCTACGCCAACAGAAGTACCAATGGCTTTCTTCAAGTTCTGGACAAACTAAGTCCAACTTTTCTTAGACTGTCTCAATCACTCCATATGCCACTGGAAATAACCAGTTGTGACCATCTATTGCAACAGCTGATGCCAACTGACCTCTAGACTTTCTAGTCAAATGAGTGGAGTCCATAGCAATATATGACCTGCAACCTTGCAAAAACCCATCAATGCAAGGTTTAAGAGCAACAAAGAACCTCCTAAAACATACATTACCATTGTGCTCTCCAATGTTTAGCTCAACAATACTGCCTGGTACTAATCTCAGAAGCTCATCTCAATAGGTAGGTAGCAAATCATAGCTGTCATCCCACTTCCCGTTTATCATATCAAGTGCTCTCTCTTTGCCTCTAAAAACCCTATCATATGGGACATCTATCTTGTATGTCTTCTTCAGATCATCGTGCAACTCCTTTGGTACCAATGTGGGGTCATCCCGCAACAAGTCCACCACTCGATCAGCCACCCATTTATTTGAGGCCATTGTATCGCCACACTTGTTGAATGAACCACATGTGTGCTTTGGACCATTAGTCTTAACCTACAACCATGAAAATGCACAAAAGGGAATTTTTGTTAGTAATTTTCGTTTCATCTCAACAAACAAAAAAAAACTAAACATACAAAGACATCTGATTTTACCTTGCATCCAATGTACTTCTTGCTTGTAGATGCAAAAAATTTCCACTTGCAACCCTTTTCTGCTCTTTTGCAAATGGCCCTAAATCTATCCTTATCTTTCTTTATGGTATCAAAAGCATGATCATTCAAGATAGCATGATGAGTAACTGCTGACTTACACTGATCCACATCTGGGAATACCACACCAACATCAATACATGGATCATGAGCATCATATGAAAATATAGGAACATTATCATCATCAGTCTCATCAACTATTTCATCATCAGGATCAAATTCAGGGTTGGAGCATACAGAGCTGAGTCAGATGATGCAGCCAAATCAGAAACATAGTTGCTATCACTTAGTGCCTCAAGTGAATCAGTGTTAGAGTATATATCCTCATCATCGACACCTACTGCCTCCTCATCATGTGAACCCTTTCTTTTGGATTTTTTGCCTTGTTTATTTGTGGCTCTCTCATTAGTGGCTGCATCACTTGTGGCTCTCTCATTTGTGGCTCCCTCATTTGTGTATGCACAATTCCTCACTGAAGGATGAAACCTATGCTTTGTGGGTGAAAATTGCAATGGACCATCAAAATCATTTACTTGGGCATCAATGCACACTACCCCATTCTCTAGGTTGAGTATAAACCACTGTAGCAGATGTTCATCTGATTTTATCTCAATAGAGGCATTGCCCAACGAACGCCACAAAGTCATATATTGCTTAGATCCCCACATGTAGTGTTCAGCTATGAAATTAACTAATTGTAGTAGTGAATAGTTGTGCATGTCAACATGTTGTGTTGGCAAGGTTTTGCAATGGAGGTAGGTCTTTGGCCCTCCATCTGGCAAGCTGAAAAATGACCCAACTCTAAAAACTACTTTCAAATCGCTATGAATCGGCCTACAATCACAGCAAAACAAATATACAATTAGCTAATTTGTCCAAAAGACAATTAGCTGATTCGTCCTAGGAACCTAAGTGCATCCAGATCTATTACTTCACAACAACCTGATTCACAAACACAAGAAACAATACCTGCAGGCCTCTTCCATGAAAATCTCCTCCATGCATAGGATTTCCTCCATCAGCACCAGCCCACCGCCAAGCTTCCCTGCACTGGCGCAATCATCGACGGGGCCGCCGCGCCTCCCTGCCACGCGAGGCTGTCGCTCCTCCCCGCGCGATGGCCCGTGGGGCTGCCGCGCCTCTCCACGCGATGGCGCCGCTACTCCTCCGTGCTTGCGTGTCGCTGCCGCGCGTCTCGTCCACCTCCGGCCTCCATACTCTAGGATTTTGGATTGGGGCAATGCTGCTTCCGGGCCGAATGGCCGATTCACACATGTGGTTGACTGATTTACTGAAACAAGGGTACGATGGTCATTCACAAATTACAATATCTTTTTTTCCCTTCGTTTAGTTTTAAAATTCTGGGCCCACCTAACTACCGTCAAAACCAGGGGCAGACGGTTGCTTCATTTCAAAAAAATAGGGGCAAAATCACAAACATTAAAAAACAGGGGTAAAATCATAATTAAACTGAAAAGCAAGGGCAAGAACACAATTATCCTTTTGTATTTGTTTCTAACATATGATCATATGCAACCTGTATTAGATTCCAAATAACAAAACAAATTGAGTCAAACTTATATACAGACTGTCATTAAATCTCTACCATTAAAAATCTAACATATCACAATCGAACGGTCAATTTTTTTTCGATTAATGTGATAATTTTTAGCCTCCACAGCGAAGGATAGATAGATAGATTTCAACGTCCCTGCATGTTTTTTTTCACCAACTAATATAAAGTTCAGTTTAGTACTTTTTTGTTTTGTTTCAAAATATAAGGGATTTTGGTTGGATAAAACATATCTTACTACTACAAATCTAGATGAGATGTCCAGATTCTTCTCATGTTTAGATTCGTAGTATTAAGATACATCCCATCTAACCAAAATTTTTCAGGGTGTGTTTGGTTGAAGGGATATATCTGGATAGGAGATGGCAATATAGTTTTTTTTAGTGTTTTTGGTTGATAGGCGAGGGTGGATATGACGACCTAGAGAGAAAATATTTCACAAAGATGCTGGATGAACGTATCCGGCAAATTGACCGGATGAGAATATCCACCTTTGCTAATCTTGATCATTAGTAATTGATTAGCAATAATTAATACATTTTATTGTTAATTAGCAATTAACTAGTCAAAATTAGTGTTAATTAGTTATAATTAATTTATTTTATTGTTAATTAGTATAGATTATGACCATATTAATGATAATTAATATATTTTATTATTAATTAATATGTTATTGGTTTCATTCCGTTTATCCATCCAACCAAAAAATGACCATATGCATCCAACCAACCAAAAAACAAAATCACTATATCCCTATAAATATGAATAAACATGTCCTATCTAATCTTGACGACGAATCAAACGCACCCTCATATTTTGGGACGGAAAGGGAGTATGCCCCAAACCCACATCCAGTAATAAACGGTACGTAGAAGTGACGTCATGTGATAAGACAAATATCCCACACCAATTCTTTTCTGAAATCATCAATAGGTGAAAAGGTTTTGCCATTGAGGTTACCTAATACTACAGCATGACAAGCGCTCTGCTAGTCGGCACAAAAAAAATGTAACATCCTCCAGCTGATAGTAAGAGAAGAGAATCGAAGTGGCTGTCAACCATAAAAGTTTTTCGTTCTTGTTTTGTAACCTGGCAGTTAAATCTTCACAGATCACTTTGACATGTACAAAGTAAATCGCAGGCTGCAGATAAGTGACTCAACGATGCTTTGCTCTATACTAACCCACATGCCACAGATACTAGGAACCTGAATCCTCAACTGGTTCGTGATTCGTGGACAGACGTGCTTCGAACCTAACTATCTCCTTATTACAGGGCCTTTATACAGACCTCTTGCGACAACAAAGCCTTCTGGAGGTTGATGGTCCTCCAATTCCTCCAACCAGATTACTTCGGCGCTATTTATTTCACCGGGCAAAACAACTGGAAGAATATTGAAGGGGATGGAGGAGTTAGAACAGCTCAGCAGTGGTGTAATAAGAAGTTCAAGTTATAAGAGCTCTACATACCAGGTGGTTCCCTCACTGAAGACTTCCGGAAGTACGAACAGTCCCTCCCCTTCTCAGCAGAATAAGGCGGAGAAAGGACATCAAAGAGCGCACAAGGTGTGATCGCTCTGAAAGTGTGGATGTTACCGCCTCTATTGGGATAAAGAATGGTGGTCTCTGGTGCAGACATTTCACGGTCTCTGACAAGCCTTGCTGGTCTCACTGAAAGTTCTGCAGGGTACGAATAACAAAACCATGTTATCACCGACAAAAGGAGCTGTGTAAGTTGAAGCAGAAGAGAGTGAGCAGAAATGAGTAGTTGCCGGGGGCGGAGGCAAGCCTAGGGCTGCTTGGGTTTGTGCCCTAGGCTTGCCTCCATAATCATGCTTAAATTCTCTTAATTCACCATGTAATTTTTTGAGAAAATTAATAGTCCATTAGTTGAGCTCTACTTAGCCCTAGGCATTGATAATTTCTGGCTCCGCCCGCCGCAAAAAACGTTTTGGGAAGTAGTTTGAGAGAGCAATTAGATTTTGTTTAGTCAAACAAACAGGTCAATTATGAGAAAATATTAAAGGAACCAAGCTAATTTTTTTTTAAAAAAATCGAATAGGATATAGAAAATAGGGTTAGAATTTTCAATGGCAAGGCTTGTGCATTGCAAACATTTTGTTAGAAATGATATAGTGCAACATATGAATGCCCAATAATGAAATGGTATACTGGCAAATCTGGCACAGTAACATATGAAATAGCCTATTATGTGACATTTGAAACTTCTTCCATGGTGGACTTGATTAAACAATTCCCACTGTGCTATGGATATATTGAAATTTCATGACTTAGCAGATGATATCTATTTTCTGCTCTGCACGTTCCTTTACCATCTGATCAGTATAGAAAGAAGTGGTTTCTACCAAGCAATGCAAAAACAACTGATTTTGAAGTAGCCAGTAATTGGATTATTGGCCATCCATCGAGGATTAGGCAAATATATGGTAAATATGAACAACAATTGTTATGTAGCAGAATAAGTGAACATCATCAATTCAAATGTCAAAGCTCACCCTGTAATTGATCGGTTGGATCAGATATATCAATCCAATCATAAGATTCAGCATGCAGTGTGCCATAAAGAAGCTTGCTAAGAACTGTCATTCCTGGGTGATTGTGAAGTGGAATAACAGATGACGGTGGCATACAAAATATACCCATCTACATAATAGAAAATTTCAGTGCTCATCAGGAGTGTAAAATCTACCAATTTTAAAACCTCGAAGTACTTAACAAAGCCTTCAAACAAAACTGACGATAAAAAAAAATGATGAAGATAATCTTACAGAGAAACTTTCACTTTCATGAATATGCAAATATTTGATTGGAGATGTGAACTGATTAGCCCCATTACGTCCTCTTCTTCCGTTTGGTTGACGTGTTGAATTATTCCAATTTCGTGCAATCTGTGCTTCATTATCTAAGCCAACATCTATAGGTCTTATCTCATCTGAGAAAACAAAACAAACTTAAGAATAAAAGTCTGCTGAAGCACTGGATTTCACTGAATCAGATCAACGGTAAGCTTTTGGTCTTACCCTACACCGGAATTGAACAATCACATAAATATATCTTACATTGCAAGCTCTAATAGAATATGCGGGTCAATGAGATAGGTAAGCAAATAACATCTTGCGCTTGAATCATGATTTGAACAATCATGGCATATCCAAAATGCATGGAAGTATAAAATTGATCGAATTAATCAACTCATATGCATGGAAGTATAAAAATGATCAAATTAATCAACTCATACTAAGATAAACAGTCATAATATTTCAAACCAGCACATTGCTTTTATCAAGCATTTCTGTGTAACAGTTATGGTCCATGGTTGGCCATACTTCTCCACAGGTAAGTAACCATTAAGACAATCAGAAAATCTACATTTCAAAACTAAAAAAAAGTTACTGGCTTATATTCTTGGCAATGCTTGAACATGTTCTGTTCACCAGAACTAGCAACTAGGAAAATTAAGTGTGCGAACTGTTTTTCACAACAGAAACCAATGTGTGAAAGAGAAGCCCCAAATGGTGAAATTTCAAATAGAGATATGAATGAAATAACCAACATCCAACAATATAAATTACACTTCCAGCAATCATAATTGCAATGGAAAAAGAATGTCTGTAAGATATAAGGAAACTAGGTTGCATATGGCTTATTCATCAATACAAATTTGTACAGGGCATGAAGTAAATAAAGCACCACACATGCAGAGAAGCATGGACTCAATAATGCAAGCAGCACAAAGAGCATCACTGACTGTGAATTGCACATGACTAGCAAAAGATTCAACAAGAGCCATTAGTCCCAACCAAGAGATAAAACCCAAGTCAAGCACCTGAACCAAAAGGAGGTATGGTGCTCCTACTACTAGCAAGGAACCCAAGAATCTAGAAATAAGCTGCAGAATTCAATACAACCCGCTTTACAGCATAACCAAGAAGGACCGCCACAAGCCCACAACAGTCATCCCAGGAAGTATATAACATTACCCTTCAGATGATCTTCCAAAGAGGTGTTCAAGGCCATAGCTGTGTATTTTTCTGAAGTTCAAGGAACTTCACAGTACTTGACTAGTACTTGCCAACAATGCTTACAATTTACAATCCTTAGCTCTATGCTGATATCATCACATCAACAGAATAATTTACTATAAGCTTATAGTGTCCTCAACCTTTTGCTTTTGTCTGAATAGCAGGCCCAGCTATGCCACTCAGCAGCTAAAAATTATTTGAAAATCAAGCGTACTGCACACAGAGAACAAGATGAAGAGTGGGAGTTCCGGAACCTATAGAGTTATTTCAAAACTTGCTAATCACCCTTTAACAGCAAAACGCATGCCAACACAGCAACAAGGGACAAAACTTTAAATTCATAGAAAGATGGGCTTGTTTCCACAACAAACATTATAGCAAGAGAGAGTTTTCTTCCAAAACATACATTTTAGCAAGAGTGCATAAAACTATTCCGACATCGAGATCAGGATGAAAAATATGTTTGGAAAGGTGAAATTACTATCAAAGATCATAAATCATATACGTTTGACTGACCTAACAATGCACGAACTTTCTCAAGTGCTTCTTCAGATATGGGCCCATCCGGAGAAAACGATACTTTACAAGCATTAGACAGGTTCTTTATTTTTGGCATTTTGCACTTCGATGTACTATTGAGAAGATCAGAATTATCAAAACTTCAGAAGGCTGAATGAATTTGCGACACAATGACTGCTCAATGGATCCCCGCAGTTGTGGCGACAAACCACAGGCTGACAATTTTAGAACCTACACAAGCAACAAAGTATATTGTTATGACATTAGCCATGATAGAATCCTAAGAACAAAAACTATTGTGTGAAAAGTATCAGAAAACCTGTGGTAACAAGACATGTTTTACAAGATTTATATCGCTTCAATTGATATGCAGTGGAAAACATCATCATATATAGAAAAACATAGTGTAGCAAATGCAGAGCTGGTATTAAATTTGGACGGCGGTAATGAGTACAACAACATTGATGTTAAATCGGTTGGACATCAAGATCCGACGGAATGACTAAATTTCGAGCCATCTCAAAAATAGTTCCTATGCATTCACAGTTTAAAGGGATGTCTGCATAGTGTAAAGCCAGTAAGGTCATCTTAAACCTATGAACTGGCAGACTACCCAATCACGCCCCAAAATTCATGGCCGCGCAGATTGACGCAAAACCGCGCTCGCTGCGACCGCATACCGACTAAACATAAACAGGCAAATTCATCCCCATCTCCGATGAGAACTCCCGCTCAGGGATCGCCGCAACGCGATCGGCATTTCATCAAACACCCCACCGGCATCGGAGCCACGAGACAGCTAAAACCGGACCCAGATCCACCCACGCACCCAGCGCCTCACATACGCACCGCGGAACGAGACCCAGGACGGGCGAGGACGATTCCAACGAGGCCGCGGTCGCCCGCGGCAGCGAATTGGGCGCGCCCCCTGGCACAGGACCGTCGAATAACCTCCCGCGGCAGCTAGGTCTCGCGGCCGCCGCGTCCTATCCCCACCACCACGACGCGGACCATCAGCGGCGGCTCGCCATGCGGACGAGGCCGACGGGGAGCGAAGAGGAGTGCCCTTGGAGCCTAGAAGGTTAGTAGTAGTAGAAGCCTAGGTAAGAGGACTGGAAGGAGGAAGAAGAGGAGGCGAGGCAGGGGTTCTCCAAATCGAGTCATTAGTAAGCATTTTCTGCCGCTCCCAAATTTTCTTTTTCCCAATCGCGTGAGAGTGTACTAGGTGCTGCTGCGTGTGGGCCCCACAGCGCTGGCGCGGCCAAGTGCCATGTACGGGTCGACACGCCGCCCTTGTCATGACACGCGGGCCCCGCGGGAGGAGGCTCCCACTCTCTCCCTGCGCTCGGTGCACGCGACGCTGCTGTAGGACGAGTGGGGCCCGCGAGGCCGCTACCCCGAGGCGCATGGTGCACGCGGTCCAGGAAGCGGGAACGCGAGGCGCGCGCTGCTCCGGACCGGCTCTCCCGTATGCTGAGGGGGTGCGGGTGACGCACGTGGGGCCCCGGGCGTGGCACGTGAGCCTACAGTTAAAGCAGCTGTTTCCTGATGTAACGCGAAGCACCCTGGGGCGGCCGGGGGGTTGAAATCTCGGGGTCCATGTGCGCCAATGGATTGAGATCCTCTGACAAATTCAATAACAAGTTCAAGAGGAGTTGACTTACATGTTACTGACTCAAAGTTAAAAGAAAGTAAGTTAGAGGATTCTCTTCCCTCCACAGCCAACCCAACACGCAAGTTGAGAGTGAGTACTACGAGCCTCATCGGTTACCCATATCTTTTAATAAATCAAAACGATTTATTAGAAAATAAAAATTAATTTGAAAATAAAACTTTTATATATTTGTTTTTGGCGACTTAAAAGCCAATATTACAAAAAAACTATGTTAAAAATATCTTGAAATCAATCTCAAAATCAAATTTAAAAATTTAAATTTTGGCTTTTGTATTGGTTTATTAGGTCAACCGATGGCCCTACTACTTCAGTAAAAAAAGGTTCTCGCAATGGGAACGCGTTCCACGTGCTGCGCGCCGGTGGAGCCAGGCAGCCAACCGCCGCCGGGTCAGCGCTCGCTCAGCGAGCGGGAGTGAGGGAGGACTCGTCCTTCGGCGATGCGGCAGCTGCTCTCGCCGACGACCCTGTCTGAGGCGGACGACACTCCGGTCGGCGATGACTTGTCTGATTGAATCGGTGGGACGAGATGCTCCGCCTCGCAGCGGCAGGTGTCGCGGTGCGAGAGGCGGAGTGCGCCGCGCGCGGGCTTCTGGTTGGCTCGTGCGTCGCTGCGGGCTGCGGCCAGACAGGGGAGTTTGGGAGGGGGGCACTGGCTGGGTCGCCGTGGTCGCCGGATCGAGAGATTCGGGGGCGGTGGAAAGGAGCGGACGTGCTTGATGCGTTGAACCTCGACGGGGGCATGGCTGGCCTGCCGCTGCCGGGTGCCGGCCCCAGGGGCCACTTGTGTGACTGGTTCTGTTGGTGGAATCTGGATGATGCTTTTCAAGGCAAAGGCACCACCTTTTCTTTCCCGTACCGTCCACTCAATTGATGTGCTCGCCTATAGCTCGTTCTGAACAGAGATGCCGTATGGAGAATGGATCTTCGCTACTCACCTAGGAGAAACTTTCAAACAGCTTCACGAAAATGTAATACATGTGTGGTATTTTGCGCATTCAGGGTCTTTCTGGGAAGGAGAAAAAAATAAAGAAAAAAAACGTAGGAATTAGAATTTTATAAGAAGATATCACTGTATATATATGTTTTTGGTCCCACCATGATTCCAGAGAAAAAACTGCCAACTTTGATATCCACTCGAGCTCATTGTTTGCCAACTCATATAGGATATTTTTTTTACAAAACTATAACAACCCTATAAGGCTATAGTTAGAAGAAGAAAACAAAATACTACCACGCATTGACATCTATTTCCCACACAACCGAGACCAAGACTAGCTCTGACTACCCGTCGCTAGACTAGCAAAGAGCTGTTGTACCTAGCTTCCACTCCAAATAGCTGAGCACAGTCTCCTAGACTATGCTAGATCAATTGACAAGAAACACAATGTATTCCAATAGTCCAAATGAATTTACTTTTTTTTCCTACAACGCATCTCAATGTCTATTTCTATAATAAGTTATTGTTCTCTCCATTTCAAAATAAATCAACTTAAGATAAAATAGGATATAACCTAGTACAACGTATCTGGACAAAACCAATCCAAATTCATTGTAGTATTTTGGAATAGAGGGAGTATATTTTCCAGTCTTTTGTTTTGCACACTAACTGACGTAACCGTTTAACTTCATCAGTTAAAAAAGGATGAACTTTTATGTGATAAATTGTTTTTTTAAAACTTTGAACTGCCCACCCATTTTTTTTAAAAAAGGCAACGTGAACATCTCCTCAATCTACAATTCGAGAGAACGCAATTAAACCGAGATTCATAGTTGGTGGTGTAAGTGCAACAAGGAATGGCATCGGTACAACATTAATGCACTGTGGACTAAAAAAGAATGAATGATGAGACAAAATGGAGCAGTATGTGTGAATCTTGTTGAATTCAAACATAATTTTTTTATTACAATTACAAGTCATTTTCAATGTAACTAACAGTAGATGATAATGCAAGTGTTTGAAATGGTGATGTATCAACCCCCATCCAACGATCTATGGTGAAATTTACCTAAATGCATGTTGTCAAGGACGCAATGATGTTGATTTTCTGCTGTTGCTAGCCTTTTCTACACATTGCACCATAGGAACTCAGTGCTGCCATATTACCCGTCGTTCTTTTGTTGCACGGTCGTGCCTTTCTTTTTTTATCAGGTTCAATGTATATAGTTTCGAGTAAGTTTCTTTTTTAGGTGGGCTCATGTGCCCAACGTTTAGTTGTTGCATAGCCAAGCAAAATGGGTACCTAAGTGACGTGACAGTGCGTACGACGCAGAAGTTGACACTTCCGTTCTGTCACGTTTCAAGAGCAGAACATTGGATAGCTCCACAACATCGAAGCAGTGACACTGTCACTCACGGACTCGACCACGCATCGCTCGATCGGTCCCCATGGGAAAAAAGGGCCAAGGCCCAGGTCGGTCACTTGGCCCGTAAGCTGGACCCGTCCCCCACACCCACCCCCCGCGACATCCGCAGCCGCAGGCGGCGTCGTCGCGCGACGGTCATGGAGCCCGAGCACAAGCCCCACCGCGTCGACCGTTGTCTCGTTACCCCCGCTCCAAACCCTAGCCGCCACCAGCCACTCCTCCGGCCGGGCAAGTCGACGGCCTTCAAGCGCGAGGAGCGCCGCAAGCGCAAGGAGCGAAAGCGGCAGGAGCGCCTCGCCCTCGAGCTCGAGCGGTGGGAACCCCTCGGCGCCCCGCCCGGCCCCGCCGCCGCGGCCTCCGCATCCCGCGGCGCGCTACCCGATACGCCGTGGCCGTGTGACCCGCCCCCGGACCCCGAGCCCTCCGCGGCCTGGGGCTGTGGCTGGGGCCCGCCCGCGGCGGAACCCCCTCGGGAGCCGACGGTGCCGGCGGCTGTGTCCCCGCAGGCCGCCGCCGTGGAGGCTTGCCGCGCTTTCTTCGGTGAGCACGTCGACCACGGCGACGAGGAGGAGGAAGAGGAGGATGGTAATGTGGCCCGGTTCTTCCAGGAGCTACTTGAGAAGGACGCGGGCCTGAGGGGTTTCTACGAGGCGGAGCGGGAGAAGGGCCGTTTCCTGTGCCTCGTGTGCGAGGGGACCGGCGCCAGGGCGGGCAAGAGATTCGCCGGCTGCGCGGCGCTTGTGCAGCACGCCGGATCGGTCGCACGGGCCGGGAGGAGGCTGGCGCACCGGGCGTTCGCCGACGCCGTCGGCCGGCTGCTGGGCTGGAGCGCCGGCCGGACCACGGCTTTGCCGGTAAACATGTATTCCACGTCGATACAGCTCAGTGTTAAGTGTTAACAATATCGCATTGCTGAATGTTTCGTTCTATTATACGAGATGCAGACGGATCCTGACAGAGCTGGCATGTGCGATGAAGATATTCACTGCGAGGATATTTCACAAAGCGCAGAAATGGAGATGTGTCCTGATCAGTGATCAGTGATCGGTGGTTTATTGCTACAAGAACCTAGTAGCTTTAGCCTATTTAACAGCTAATTTCCCTCCGGAAGAGAGTCGTTTTTTGTTCAGAAAGCTTTGCTAATCTGAACGTCGTTTTTCTTTTGTCAGAAAGCTTTGCTTCTCTGAACGCTCTATGCTGCGAATTGGGAAGATTAACTATTTGAACCCCATGACATATACTTTATTGTCTCTTGTGTTATTATAAGGTACGAGGCCATTTTCTTTTAGTACCTTATAACACAAGAGACAATAAACTATATGTCATGAGTGGATATCCATTATGCATAAATTGGATATCTGTCACCGGCGAAAAGGATATGTTCCACTCTACAGAATGCTACTCAAAAGATTGTCGTAAGGGCAGTAGCAGTGCGACAAGGGGTTTTGCCGGACCTCAAATGCCACATCGACCAAAAACAATGTTAGCTACATGCATCACAGTACATGTCACTTGTAGTGGGTCCCACTAGTACCATCTTTTTCACTTTTCATCTCCTCCCTCTCTCTCTCTTCCTTTCCCCATCGGCAGAGAAAGCCAAAGCATCAGCAAATAAAGCGAGACGTCGGACGGCACCGGGCAGAGCGGCCCACGCGGCAACGGCATCGGGCGGAGCGGCGACGGCACCGGGCGGAGCGGCGATGGGGCGGCCAGGATCAGGGGACGGGTGGCCAGATCCACCCCTCCTCTCCTCCCCCGAAGCAACGGCAAGGTTGGCGGCGTGGGAGCGGGGAATGGCGAGGTCACCACCGCACCCAACCGCCGTGTGCAAGCTCCTGTCGTCGCCGCCGGATGGGACGGCAAACTCGGGGCGGATCTGGCGAGGGCACCGTCGTCGTGGTTGAGCTTGCCGCCGCTTCACTACCTCCGCACCCTTCTCCGGCCAGCTTCTCCCTTCTCGATCTGAAGCTGGTGGCTGCGAGCTCCAGTCATTCTTCCCCCCTCTTTCTCTCTCTCCTGCTTTCTTCCTTTTTTCTTACGAAATAGCTACGAGGCCATCGTTACCAGGGCCGTCTCCAGAAATTTGGGGCCTCGGGGTAAAATGCCAAATGGGGCCCTATAATTTGAAAAATCATGTCTAATTAGCCATATTTTAACCCAAGTATATATATTGCTTCAACATATGTTATACTATATACAATGCTTCAAAGTATATCATAAGTAGTATAATTAAGAGAGCGAAAGATAATGCAGTAATACTGACCTCATGATCTACTAAAAAGCATCATCCGTCTAGTATTTCTTGAAATAAAATCTTCAATTATATCTTCATAATTAATCTTCTCCAAGATATCTTTTTCTAGTGCTATTGTTGCCAACCCATTGAGCCTTTCTTGTGTCATCGTAGAACGCAAATAAGATTTCAATAACTTTAGTTTAGAAAAGCTCCTTTCTGCAGATGCAACCGTCACCGGAATAGTTAACAAAATTCTATATGCAACAGTTGCATTAGGATAAAAGGGGCGCTCTTTCAGAAACTGCAGAATATCAAGAGGTCCCATAGATTTCTTAAGTATTTGTTGTATGAGACCTAATTCATCAGACAATTCTTTTCCATCAATATCTTTATGCTCTCCACTCTTAAGTGCAACCTCAAGATTTTCACAAGCAGCCAATAAACTGTCATCATCCAACAATCGCAACCTATCCGAAGTAAACAAGAAACCAAAAGTTTTTTCATATCCCTGGTATTGTTCAAATCTCCTGATAAGTGAAGCTATGGCTTGATCAACAACAGGTATAAAATAGTTGATCCTAAATGACTCCTCTCCTGATTGAGAATCAATAGATGCATCACTTGTGCCCTCGTCAAATTGTCTTTTTCTTTTGATTTTACGCTTGGTGCGGAACTCTATAGGAATATCCATCTCCAATGCAATTTGTTTTGCAGCTTCCAATGCTTTCGAAAAGCCATTTTCTCTATACTTTTTAAAAAGGGAAATCAGCCCCTGTACAGACTCAATTGCAATATCAATAACCATATCTTTTGATTGTAGTTGCTTGCTGACGACATTAATAGAAGATAATATTTCATACCAGATGATTATTGCCACCAAAAACTCAAAGCCACCAAGTTCATTTTCTGACAATGAATTAACTTCACTTACTGTCAACGGATCATTATCAGTTTCAGCCACTTGTAGTAAAGCCTCTCTTATTTCTGGGATCTGAAATCTTATAGCCTTAACACTGTCAACTCGACTCTCCCAACGAGTAGATGACAATGACTTGAGAGTCAATCCTGATAGGTTATCTTTAAGAATTTTCCACCTTTTTGTAGAATTAGCAAATGTGGTATAGATGCGCTGGATAACTCCAAAAAATTCCGTTGCTTTACGACAAGACTTTGCCATATCACAAAGTGTCAAATTTAGACTATGACAACCACAAGCGGAATAGAATGCTCTGGGATTTATATCTAAAAGTTTCTTTTGTACCCCTTGATGTTTTCCTTTCATATTGGACCCATTATCATATCCCTGTCCTCTCACATTGGCTACATCAAGGTCAAGACTGTTCAATTCTTCTACTAGAACATCAAATAATCCCTGCCCAGAGGTATCATTCACATCCAAAAAACCCAAGAACGATTCTTCAATAGAACATGTAGTTACATCAACATACCTTATTATCAAAGACATTTGTTCTTGATGGCTTGCATCAGGAGTGCAGTCGAGTATAACTGAAAAGTACTTTGCTTCTTTTATTTTTGCAATGATGGAAGACTTGATTGCAACGGCTAACAAATTTATCAACTCATTCTGGATGGAAGGACCAAGATAATGATCACGAATTTTATCATTGGTGATGCGGTCAACATGCTCTTTGATAACTGGGTCAAATTCAACCAACATCTCAACCAGTCCTAAGAAATTCCCATTACTGTCTTGGTACAACTTGCTATTGCTTCCACGAAATGCTATATTATGTTCAGCAAGAAATTTTACAATCAAAAGAATTCTAAGCAAAACTCTCCTCCAATGCTCCCTTTCTTTTTCAAGTTCTCGTTGGGCAACTTTATCAATTGTTTGATTCTTTTGCATCCTAAGACGCAATTCATACCATGTGGACATATTTGTGACATGCTCTCTACTAACTTCATGCTCTTTAAGTCTATTAGCAAGATGATTCCAGTCATTGACACCGTCATTTGCTAGCTGACCTCTCACAAGCCCCTTTCTCAATAATTTGCAACAAAAACAAAATACTTTGTCAAGCTCTTTGCTGTAAACAAGCCATTCCCTGTCACACTTCTCTCCATTTGAGAGAACTTTAGTGTATGATGATGCAAGAAACCTTCTAGACAAATTGTCTCTGGGACCATGCTCAATAGACAAATCTCTTTTAGGGCCCTTTTGCAATAAAATATCAATCATTTTAGGATCAAGTCCATCCCAAGTTCTTGGATCAAACATATCAGGTCGAAAAGAAACATTATCGTCGGCGTCGTCAGCAATATTTTCCTCATTACCTTCACTGGCAAGATCACGGCCTTCATCGGCAAGATCATGGCCAATGTCTCCATCAACATTTTCCTCTACTGCGTCATCACTTTCGGCAATATTAGCATCAACCTCTGCCATATCATCACTAATATCGTCTTCAATATTAGCATTTGGAGTTTCTCTCAAAAAAAATTTATCAAGAGCACCCTTTTGAGATTGAGCTACTGCTTCTAGTCTTTTTCTCTTCTTGCGTTTTTCAGCGCCAGAATCATACTTCCTATTTCTAGAGGACATGATCGCTTCACTTGATGAATTGAGGATTGACCGATTGAACTGCTATAGTACTGTATTCTTTCTGTTTAATAAAAAACTAAAGTAACTTCAGTGATTTTAATCAAACATGAACTGATCAATTAAATTTAATTTAATTTACATTGTACATTTGTACTCACAAAGTCACAATGGAGAACAGGAGAAGCCGAGAAGGTCCGACGGCAGCGGCGGCGCGGCGTCGGCGGCGGCGGTGGCGCGGACGGCAGCGGCGGCACGGCGTCGGCCGGACGGCAGCGGCGTTCGGCTCGGCTGCCTGGATTGGATGGCGAGGCGACGAGACGACGAGGCGGCGAGAGCGCTAGGAGCCTAGGGCTGCGAGTCGTGCGATGCGAGGACAGAAACCGAAGCGATGCCGTCGTATACTCGTATGCTGCTGCCTTCTATCGATCGATCAAACTCCCGAGTCCCGAGTCCGAGTCGCGTACGCGTGCGGCGCCGTGTGCGTCCGCAGTTCGCAGGCCGCACGCTCGGCTGGGCTGGCTCTAGTCCTACTGGGCTTCTCGCAGGTGGGGGCCCCTGGAAATTGGGGGCCCCCTGCGATCGCCCAGCTCGCTCTCCGCGATCGACGGGCCTGATCGTTACCAAAGTTGGTCACGCGAACCAGTGAAGGCATGGTCTCCGCTCCTTAGAAATAAAATCATTTTAACGAAAAATCGCAAAAATAATGGGCTTTTGCAGAAAATCGCAAAAATGTGGACCTGTCGAACCACGGAGGGACGAAATGTGGCCCAGTCGAACAGCCGTGTGTCGACAGGGTCTGTCGAACAGCGGGCGTTCGACAGGGCCCGCGGCATCGCCCAGTAGGCCAGCCACGTGCCGACAGCTGGCCCAGTCGGCTAGCCGTATGCCGACAGGATCCCACACAGCGCCTATCGGCCAGCCGAGTGCCGACAGGCTCCCAGCACCGCCCCTGTCGGCCAGCCGCGTGCCGACAGGCCCCCGCGCATCGCCCCTATCGGCATATGGGAGATCGACAGGGTGCTATATAAGCCCCGGTTCGTCTAAACGAGGACCACTTCGTCGTCTCACCTCACCTCGCGCTAGCTTCGCCTCGCACGCCGCCGCCAGCTCTAGGCCGCCGTCGCGCCAGCCTGCCGTCGCCATTGCCGTGGCAGCCGGTGCACCACGTCGTCGTGAAGATAGCACCACGAGAAGAGAAAGCAAGCTGCAGTGATTAAGGTATAAAATTGCAATCGTTAGTTATTGTTGTTAAATTTTAATTTGTACATATGAGGTTTGTTATTTCGTTGTTTTTATTTGTGAATTGTTAGTCATTGTTGTTAGTACATATAATTTGTTGAATCTGTTAACCATTAGTCATTGTGGAATGTTAGTATATATAGTTATGTAGTTGTATGTTGCAAATAATTTGAAATTAGTATATGTTTGCTGAGGTGATTAGCAATCTCGTAATGGTGAAATAGTTATCATCGGGGAGAAATCAATATTGAGCATTAGTACAAATCGAAAGGAAATTATATTTAATTAGTCAAATTTACGATGCAGAGCTGTGTCATTTGGCCAGAGGGAATTACTATGTGGTTGGGAAGGAGACGTCCGCAACTGTGCAGGAAAGTGCAACGACAGCGAAGGTATAAATTTGTAATCCCTTAGGACGACGACAATTTTTTTTATTAATCATTGTTGGTTGTTAGTGCAGATATTATACGTTTATTATTAGTTAAAATCGAATGGAACTTATATTTAAGTAATGAAATATAGTTTGAATACGTTAGAGCAAAAATGTAAGCATAGAGCATACGACACCTTACTGGGTAGTAACGTATTAATAGCAATTGGCATGCTATTTCAGGATGTCAGGTGCTGTGCCCGTTTGGGTGTATTATGGCGACGCTTCAATACAACTTTGTGATAGCGGGGTAGATTTGACAGTATATGCATTCGTTGATACTACCCTAAATACACCAGACCAGTTGGTTTTGAACGAAGTGCTAGGGTGGCTGCATAATATGTTTGGGATAGATCCTTCGATGGAGAAATTTATTATAAAAGCCGTGTGGCCAGTAAGGAGTGAATACGTTTGGCAGTGGAGAGTAGTAGAGCTTGCATCTACTGGGAGTTGGAGAAAATTTGTGGCTAAAGTAGGAGAGAAAGGTTATAGCTTGGCAATATTGGTGCAAAAGAAAATAGATATTGTTGGGACCGGCGAGACCAGCCGCACGGAGGTGGAATAAACACATATCATGGAAGAGGCTAATATTTGCAGGAGTGAGGAAGAGGAAGCAGTAGAGGAGGAGGCTACTGCAGATGTGGTTGTGCCCGGTGGCAATTGTCCGGCTAACGAATTGGATGACGATGAGCCGGACTCACCTTTGCCTGTTGATGCAGCGGAGGAGAACGATGCGGTAATGGAAGAGATGGAACTGGAGAACGAGGAATATATTTCGTTCGTGGTGAAAGGGCAAGATACAGCACAGTGGGAGGAGGAAACCAACGTACCTGAAGATTGGACGACCATATCCATGTGCCGTCTGAGGGTTAACGATGGTTTAGATGCCCACTGGCGATATGATTGTGAGAAGGTGCAAGTTGGACAGATGTTTCACGACAAAGGGCACCTACAAGACGCGGTGAAGAGGTGGGCTTTTCTGCAGAAGCGGGAGTTCAGGGTGAAGGTTTCAAATCGGACGACGTATGACGTGAAGTGCACAAAGCCCGGATGCCCTTGGAGAGTGCATGGTTACAAGCCACAACATGACAACTTATGGGTAGCTTCAAGGGTTGAGGAGCATACATGTTTGTTGGACAAGACCCCTTTGGTACACAGGAACATGACGGCTGCATTCGTGGCACAAATGGTTTATTCGAAGGTTGTTAAAAAAACCTCTTTGTCGCCGTTCACAATAATGCATGACGTGGAGAAAGAGTACGGGTATGAGATATCATACGACAAGGCTTGGAGGGGTAAGCAGAAAGCATTGGAAATGAGATTTGGAAGTTACGAAGATTCATACCACAACCTTCCCCCACTTTTGGAGGTGTTGCAGGCCAGAAACCCGTGCACACATATGGCTATTCTTGATGAGGTTAATGACAATGGGAAAAACGTCCTTCGTCGTGCATTTTGGTCATTTGGGTGCATGATAGAGGCCTTCCGAAATTGCATTCCGTTGCTATGTGTTGATGGTACTTTTATGACAGGCAAGTATAGGGGAACTATTTTAACCGCAATCGGAGTCGACGCTGATAGCCATGTCGTCCCTGTTGCCTTCGCTTTTGTTGAAAGCGAGAACACATCGAGCTGGCTATGGTTCCCGCGTCACATTAAAAGGTGTATTGTTCAAAACAGACCAAATGTGTGTGTTCTGCATGACCGACATGCCGGCATTCTATCAACGGTGCAGCAGCTAAAGGAACATGTAACTGAGGAGGTTTCCTGGCCAGATTTGCATAGCAGATGGTGTATGCGACATCTCGGTGCAAATTTTTACAGACAATTCAGGAGCAAGAGGTTAATGGACCTGTTCAAAAAGTTGTGCAAGCAGAATCAGCAAAGAAAGTTCGACGCCATATGGGAACAGTTGGATCGGCTGACCACTACTCACATGCAAGAGGTTCGAAAAAAACCAGTTGTTGCCCGACAAGAGGAGCCGGAAGGCCTAGAACCCGTTCCAAACGAATCACCATCTGTTACTCGATGTAGGAAGCGAGGGAGGGCTACAAAGTGCTTCACTGACTGGATAGAGCATGAGCCAAGGGAAAAGTGGTCATTGTTGTACGATACCAATGGTTCACGGTATGGTGTGATGACAACAAATCTTGCCGAAGTGTACAATTGGGTGATGAAAAATACACGTCCTTTACCACTTGTTGCTATCCTGGAGGGCATCACAAGGGGTACACAGAAGTATCTTTGTAAAAGATACGCCATGGCTAGTCTTAACCTTGCCAATCCTAATGTAAGGTATAGCCCTGCTATCACATTGTACATGGAGGAGAAAAGCAAGAAGGGCACAATGCATAGGGTCTGGCCTGCTGGGAATAGGGAGTTGCTGTTTGAGGTACGTCTGCGTAACAAAAGTGATGTCGGTATTGGGAGTACGGACATCACATTGGAGTGCACGTTGTGGCCAGACTATCATGCTTGCAAATGCAACTGCAACAAGCCTTTCCTTCGACATCTGCCATGCTCTCATGTTCTTGCCGCTTTCGCAAAAGGTGGTGTCGATGTGAACATATTCGTCTCGCCTTACTTTACTAATGGAGCATGGGAGGCGACCTGGCGCGGTGAATTGCGTGGTTGGCGTGCGGTATGTGATTTCACTCGTCCACCCCCAGGGGAAGCCAACTGGGTGCCTGACTCAAATTTGCTGATTGGCACGAAGGGGCGTCGCAATACCCGTCGAATCAAGAACCACATGGATGAAGCTGAAACGAACACCCGTTCGCGACGTCCAAAGGCTTGCATTGTATGCGGCGGAGACCATAGCCGTAAAGATTGCAGCATGTACAATGTAGGCAAAGATGCAGAAGGTGGCGATATTCAGCGTGTTCCAGGGCGGAGGTCGACTTCGAGAAATAATCCTTAGTTATTCGTCTTGTAATATTTATATTTACTAGTTCTAGAGTGTGTTCACTTAAACTTGTTAGTATTTAGCCTGTATGTTGATACTATCGCGTTGCATAACCTGTACGATGATACTATCGCGTTGCATAACTTTTTCACATCATTTTATCAGTATTTGATTTCTGCTATTAAAATTTTGTCATTTTTTAATTCATTTCTGATGCTCACGACACTTATAATCATGCATTTTGTAGATATGGCTGCCAGGGATGACGTATCGCTGATCGACGAGGTGATCGATAAACATCACCGTTCGAGACGACTGAGTCAGGGGACGTTCTACAACGTGCTGAGGATGCGGGGACCGGATCATTATTGGCGTATTGATCCTCGTTGGGTTCCAAGGTATGTGAAAAACCATTTGTTACCTCGTGCTGTCATTTAAATTTTCTCGCATTGCTAATTATTTCTTTTTGACATGTAACAGGTTGAGAGCCGCTGGGTTGTTGACCTTCGCACGCTTGGTTGAGCCTTCACGTGGAAGGTCACCCCGTATCAACATCGATGCGGCCTTGCTGAGTGCTTTGGTGGATAGATGGAGGCCCGAGACACACACCTTTCACATGACAGTTGGAGAGATGGTACCTACTTTGCAGGATGTGTCTTTTTTGTTGGGTCTACCTATAGCGGGTGCAACAGTTGGCCCGACACAGGTCCATGCTGGATGGGCGGATGATCTGTTGGCCAGTTTTGGTGGAGTGGTAGCTGCTTCGCTGGAGGATCTCACAGATGGGCATGGGCCCACGAGGAGTTGGTTGCATGTCACACCCTGAGGTTCTCCCAAATCGTAAAAATTAAATTTAATAATTTATCTGAGAAATTGTTGAATTAAATCTGGAGAAAAACTCAATTAAATAATACTTTAAAGAAGTGGAAATTCCACCGCGGCCTCAGGTACGGCACGTTTGCCTTGCTTAACATGCAGTTCATATCGTACTCAACCTCCATTTTATACCATATCGTAACCTACGCAACGTGAACAGCCACAGCAGGTGTACGATACCCAGGGAGCCTACGCGCAGCCAGACTTTCCCTACCTGCCGACAGGGGACGACTTGGCGCCCACATCGGGTTGGGGACTCTACGTTACTCCGCGCGCACCGGAGTCAGGGTACACACAGCACACAAGTAAGTATTGTTTACAACGTAGTTACCATCATCGTTCGCTTAATTTTTATGCATGGTTACTAACTATTAACATGTGGCATCGCCTCTATTTTGCAACAGGTGACGACTACGGGTTTTCCCAGGGGCATTCTGCAGTTCCTGCTGTCTCTCCTCGAACACAGTTCGTGGACGATTTCTTTGCGACGGATGCACCTGATGCGCAAGCTGGCATAGACTACTGGTACGGTGCTCCTCCGGTCACGCAGCCTACGCACAGGGGGAGTCCGTGCAGCCAGAGGATGCTATCCACAGCAGCCGGCACACATAGCACCCACCTGATAATTTGACCTATCCCACAGAGCAAATCAGACAACGTAAGAAGGGAGGGCCTAGCAAGCGTGCGAGAGGGGGGCATTCTTGACTTGTAGTGTTATTTATGTGCTGAATTATTTTTTTGTGCATTTACTACTCATGTCATATTATATGTATGAACTACTTCATGACATACACTTATTTGATAAACTGCCTTTGAATGTCTTTTCTACTTGTGCTAAAGTATCACTTCTTTTATATTTTTTTTACAAGATTTAGAAAAAATTCACTATCGACATCATTGTGCTCACGCGTGGTTACAAACTACTTTCGGCGCCTATGTCGTTTCGTTGTCGAAAAATCAGACACACCAAGAATACAATGCGAGATCGACTCCACATGCGCCTATGCCCTTACATGTCATAACTACTATCTACACACTTTCGGCGCTTGGGTGTCGGGTCCATTACATAGCACAGTATACCACAGTGCACGGACACACTATCAGTTCGACTTGTCACGATCAACTTTCGGTGCATACGTCCACTCTTACTTTCGGCGGTAATCAGGTGGACCCATCGTGCCCCATGATGTAGACATGTAAAGGTTTTCACTGCTATCTTTGGTGCCTACATAAGTCCCCATAACGAGCGATGCAGCACATAATTTCTTCATCTGTGTAGGCAACAAGCGCTACCACAACCCTTCATTACACCAGCTTTCGGTAATGGCTAGACGTCGGGGCATTGAGGATCCCAACTGGCGTAGCGATCCTTTGGTATACCTATTCCCACCTTGGTACGAGCGGCCTCTCTGTCTTTGCGGTGACCGATGCCAACTAATGGCTTCGAGGAATCAAGACACTCGAGGAAGGCGTTTCTTTAGGTGCCCTAACTATGACTGTGAGGTATTTCATTCTCTGCATATGCTTATTCAGTTTGCATGAGCGATTGTTTATTCTTCTTCCAAATCTATTCGTCAGGCCCGCGCTACGGCTTGTGGATACATCGAGTGGGTCGATACAGAAAATCCCGTTCTCGACCTAACCACTTGTGAACAAGAAGGACGCTGGTATTTCGCATCAGAAAGTCCTGAGAAATACTTGGCGTTCAAATTTGCTTACGAACAACAATGTCGTGAAGAACAGTGCGACTGGCGGGTGCTAACGATGGCACTCCCTCCATGGGAAGCCCGTCCAAAATGCAGATGCGGTGATCGTTGTCAGGTTCTCCGTTCCACCAAGCCAAGAACTTTGGGTCAGAGGTTCTTTGTTTGCCCAAATATTGTAGACGACGATTTCATGGTGAAAATATTTTCGTTATCATGAATCCTTATTTTGTCACAACATTCAGTAACTTTGTTCGCTTCACGTCTATTCGTTTCTCGCAGGAACCGCCAAGAAGATGTCAATACAAAGAATGGATAGACACCAAAAAGGTTCTGAGTGATCCAACTTCCCGTGTGGTGCAGCTTGAATTGCCAGAGCAATACATGTTTACTAAAAAGCAGTTTGAGAGGGGAGAGGGATCCTCACATAGGGGTTAGCTACTATCGGACAACTTACGTTACTCAAATATGTGATGTCATGTTTCGTTGTCCCATTACTATATCGTCGTCGTGTTCAACTCTTGCATTACCTTCCTTCTAGTTCGAATATAATCTTATCTATGTAACCGCAATGAAACCAGGTGTATCATGTTTAAATTGTACTACAACTTCTCCTTGTTTCGGTATGGTCATGGATGTGCTCAACATCAATTCTTAAAAAAAGTTTCTTCTCGGTTTCTAAAAACATGTTCTGTGAATTCGAAATTTTTTGAGTCCTCCGAAAACGATTTTCGGAATTTCCGAAAATAGACAGAACCAATTTTCGCTTCTGCAAATTTTTGGCCCTATCCGAAAGTGATTTTTGTAATTTCCCAAAATAACCGATAAGCAAAATAAGGTTCTGTAAATTAATAAATTACAAATGGATATATCTAAAATTATTAAATTATAACTCCGATATGTTTCTCCAAATATTCAATTACAAATGTGTATTAATCAATTATAATAAATTATAATTATAATAACAACTTATAAATTATAATTAATCAATTATAAACAATTATGTCATTAATTATTTACTAACAACTTAAAAACAATTCTTACCAAATTAAAAAAAAAAGTTCTGTACTAAATTAAAGATGGATATATCTAAAATTAATAAATTAAAAATCCGATGTGTTTCTCCAAACATTCAATTAAAAATGGGTATTAATCAATTATAACAAAATTATATTTACAAAAACTACTTACAAACTTAATTATGAAAACAACTTACAAATTATAATTAATCAATTATAAAATATATGTCATTAATTAATTATTAACAAGTTAAAAATAACTCTTAACAAATTAATTTG